>VMDR010005283.1:0-52753 GCA_007922815.1 Macrotus californicus | reverse complement strand
TGGGGCTGCTGGAGCCAGCGGGTGGGGAGAGGTGTCAAGAAGGGAAGACTTAGAAAGAAGTACAAGATTTCTCCTTCGTTTTGATCAGAATAGCTCTGTTTTGTTCTGTATATTTAGGGTCCACATAGGAGGCCTGCAAATTCTGCCTCTGCTGCTTATGGCCTGTGTGTCCTTCGACAAGTTACTTGAAACTCTCTGTTTCTCAGTTTTCTTTCTTGAGAAAAACAAAAGGATCTTGCCCCTTCAAACAGAAAAACACATAACGCTTAAGAAGTACTGGTGTAGGATTTTGTCTTTCCCCTCACAAGCACCTGTGGGAGCAGAGAGGAAAAGAAACTCAAAACCCACTCCCTCCAGAGATGCAGGGCATCCATCATGGGAAATAGGCCGCTGTATTGATTTCTGAAAACAAAACATCCTCGCATGCCAATGTGCAGAGAACAGCCTCTGTTTGAGCTAAAGGGACTCCTCAGCCAAATAACTAGAAGCACATTAGGCACAGGCTTAGCAAAGGGGTAGGATCACTGTTTTTCTTGCCGACAGTGGGTCTGGAACAAAGGGAAGTGGGCCTGAGAGGCATAATCAACACAAGAAGGCTGCAAGGGTGGAGGAGTAGGCTAACAGGGACGGCCCACCTGTCTCTGTAAAACTTCAGCATATACACATTAGGAATGCCACATAGGTATTAACTGACAGTATGTAAGTACTGAGCACAGGCTCAACACATTTTAGGTGAAATCATTTTGAAGCAAAACAAACAAACCTATTGTAAGGAGACACACTCCTGCCTTGCAGAAGTGTCCTTTCTCATGGGACAAGATAGGACATGCAACCCTGGCACGGAGAGCAGAGGCCAATGCAAGTATGTGGACAAAGTGAGCAGAAAACGTCCTGGCAAAGCTGCACGTGTGAAGGAGACTTACTCAGATGTACAAAGGGAGAGAAGTATGAGTTATTAAGGTTGGGAGGCAGAAGGAAGAGGACCGAGCGTCGCTGGAATCGAGAGTGTGGTACCTGGTGTCCCGGGAAACCATCTGTCCATCCATCAGCTACATCAGGAGGGGGAGCTGCAATCTCAGAAGACTAGGCTCTGGGTTGGCCATGAGGAATGGGCCAAGGCTTCGAGGGGACTTTTTGGAGACGGTCGGAGAGAGGTGATAGAGGGTTCTGGGAGAGACGGTGGTTCCAGCTGACAAGGTAATGGAGTGGTGAATAAAAAAATAAAGGGTAGGAAGAAAAAAAATCCATGATAAATCTACCTTTCACAGCCAGTGGAGATAGATAAACACTTCTCCTCGACATTAAAGATTACTTTTCTCCTCTTTGCTTCTTCAAGTTTATTGAAAATGACACCGAGTTGCCTTTTTCCTTTTCTTTTCTTTTTTTTTCTGCTCAGCCTCCTTTGCACCGACTTCCTGACCTTTCCTGCCCGTACTTCCTCTCACCCAGGCCAGGTGGCTCTGTTGTTTGGAGCATCATTCCATAAACCAAAAGGTTGACGGTTTGATTCCTGGTTGGAGTACATACCTAGGTTGTGGGTTCAGTTCCCGGTTGGGGTGCATATGGGAGGCAAACCATTGATGTTTCTCTCTCACATCAATGTTTCTCTCTCTTTCTCTCTCTCCCTTCCTACTCTCTCTAAAGTCAATAAACAATCTTCAGGTGAGGATTTAAAAAACAAATCTTGTGTTGATTAGAATTTGAAGATACCGAAGGGAAGGTCTCTCCAAGGACCAGCTCAGCCCTCACATCTGGTATACTCATTCCAAAATGGAATCCCAGTGTCTTCACAAATCACTAATCTTTCTTATTCCCTCCCTTGTACTTTTCTTATCATTTCTTCACTGAGTACTTATAATTCAACTTCTACTGTAGCGATGAGTTTACATTCTTAATACTTCATGTGTAAAGTAGCTATAAATTATTATCTGCATTGCAGTGATGAGAAACCTAGGATTTAGAGCATTTAGTTAGGATTAACGTCAAGCTGTAAGGAACACAAAATCCCAAATAATAGCTATTATTTAAAAAGAAGGGAATTTATTTCACTCTCATTTCAAATAATGTTTAGAAGCAGGCAGTCCAGGGGTAGTATAATGGCTGATGAAATTGTTAGGTGTATAAGCTCCATCGTCACGAGGTATGGCCCTCGTCCAGATGCGTCCATGATGGCAACTAGAAACAGCTCCTGCTGTAGTCAGTATATATAAACTTCAGGCAGCAGAAGGCAGAAATAGGGCAACATGGGGGAAAAAAATCTCATTCACAACTTGGTCAGATGCCATACCTAGCTTCAAGGGAAACTGGAAACTATTGTCTTTATCCCAAGTGGCCATGAGTAAACAAAAAGCAGGGATTTTATTATTAGGGATGAAGTAGGTAACAGATATTGGATGGGCAACTTATAGTCTCATGCACATGTGACTTGCCCAGGCTCCCAGACCAGCAAGGGAAAGAACGTAAACCTAAGTCTTTGATTTAGGGCCCAGAGCTCTTTCTAATACCTGGGGGCAGTCCAAGGAGGACATGGCAGGCCCTGGTAGAAACTCAACCAAAGATGAGATGCACTTTCTGCTCTGAAGGACAGTTCAGTCTTTGAGAAATTTAATGCATGAAACCTCTAGTCAGTATTAAACAGTGTGTGACTGCTAAGAGAATGTGCATTTATATACAACTGCATCAGGAGATCCAGAGAAAGGGACATTTCCATGTGGGCTGTAGTTGCCAATGATGGTTCTGGGAGTGAGAGTTTGAGGCTGACTTTGAGAGCCAGCTCATTTGTGTGTAGAGAGAATGCATTCTCTTTGGTGGGGAGCTTGTCAGGGAGGTTAATTTCTTATCTTTGGAGGAGGGATGGTGTGGTCCTGATTTAGGATGTGCTGCTCACCTGATGTCTGACCAAGATAATACAATACAACAAGCCTTTCTTTCTGCATGCGTATACTCCAAAAACTCTTTACTGCGATAACTGTAAATATCCACAGAATCATCCTGGAATAATAGTAATGGCTAACGTGTAATAGGTGCTTATGTGTTCTGAGCCCTCACAGTCTTAAGGAGTAGGAATTGCGATGCTTTTATTTTATAGCAGAGTAAACTGAGGTATAGAGAGGTTTAATAACTTGCCCAAGATCGTATATTTAAGCCTTGGAGTTCATGTTCAAATCCAGGAGCTCGGAGTCCAGAATCTGCATTCTTGGTAGGAAGTTATACAACTATTTCTGTAGCAGCCCTTGTCTTCAGGAGCTGCAGACTGAGAAATTTCATGCTGTAAGAGAAGCAATTCCAGGGAACACAGGGAGTCATTTGTGGGGGCTGAGGGCAAGCCCAGGTCTTGAGTTAGTTCGATCACTTTGCTATCAGTTTGCTTTATTGTGGTTAGGATTGTTGTGTCTAAGCTTTTTGGCTAACTCTACTAACCCTAAACACAAAAATGAGAAGAGTGAGGCCCAGAGATTTGGGTAAGTTTTTGACCTTGTCTTGATCTTAATTTCTGCCCTTGGGTGCTGTCTGGAGTTTGCAGTTGAGACTACAAAGCTTTGCACTGTGCTAATACTCAGGCCATTTTTGACCCCCTTGCCCTTTGTTGATGAAATGTGAAAACATAGAACCAAGACTAGCCTAGGATGGCAGCAACAGCTCCATCCTCATAGTTCCAGACACCACTTCCTAACTCTTAAATCAGTAATGCATGAGGAATGCAGCTCCCGGAGAAACCTACACACTCATGTCCTTCAGCTGCCACGTAAGGAGAGTCTGTTTCCATTCGCCAAGCATTTGTCAACACCTACTGTGTGCCACCCATGACAACATGTCTGGAGACACAAAGGTCAATAAGATTGGGCTCAGATAGCTGAGTCACACTAGAGGTTCTTAACCTGAGGTCCATAAATGATTTTCTGTGGATCTGCAAACACTCTAAAACTGTGTGCAATATGTTATATCTCTGCTAAGATGCTCACATTGTTTCTCCTAGGGAGCAGTTTTATAGTTCTTATCAAATTCTGTAAGGAGTTTATAATCTAGAAAAGGTTAAGAATCACTGACCATGTTATCAAGACAGAAAGTCGACAAATATTCAGAACATAGTATCATGGTTCTATGGTAGAGACATGAATGAATTGTCATAGAATACAGAGGCAGGAGCAACTAACACTTGCCTGGGGGATGGAAGTGGATCGGGGCTCCCTTGGAAGATGCTCTCAGCTGGGGCTAAGGGAATAAGTAGGAACTGGGTAGGCAGGAAGGCAAGTAGAATGGCATTTCATGGCACGAGCTCAGGGACCCAGCAGATCTAAACTGTCCTGGACTAAGAGATGCACATCTGGGTTTTAAGGGTCGGTGTACAGGCTGTGAGGACTTGCGAGATGGGAGTCGAGGAAGAGTGTTAAATCTTGGAAGTCAGCACCTAGGGTTTTCTGGCTGGATGAGGAGGGTGGCAGTTGGGAGAAAACAGATGAGAGAGTCCCTGATAGGTCTCTAATAGTTCCTAGAGCAGAAATCTGACCTCTGGAGGCGAGCTGCCTGAGTCTCAGAGGTCAGCTTCACAACTCAGCTTCCTCTTTCTGAAAACTGAGCTTGATATTTGATAAATAAATCATGCAATCTTCCCTTCACACCTTGCTCCAAATAAAAACATTCACCATTTCACAACTGGCCACTGAGAGCCCCTGACAATCAATTACCCACCGGAGATGAAATTATTGTTTAATGGCTCCTGGAATGGTCTCCCACTCAGACATTCATCACAATCAATAATGCATCAGCAGGGACAAAAGAAATTACCTGCCTCCTGCTAAGTGAAAGAGTCCATTTATATGCAGCATGGCCCCTTCATGCCCACTGAGCAGGCCACCACCAGTGGGTTTCCACGGTGCAGAACTCCTCACCCCAGGGAGATGGGTAAGCAGGCTTTTGGGTGAGTAGGTACATTGCTACCCACTCCAGCTGGACAGAGTCAAGGCAGGTCTGGTGGGTGGGCCAGAGATGGGTGTGGGGAACAGGCGGTAATGCCTGATGAGATTTACAATGAACTAGTTGCCACTCCCCCTGACCATACTTTTTCAACATGCATTACATCTTTATGATTTTTCTATAGAGATGGACAGGAAATAATTTTCTTATAGGTATTTTGTAAGCCACTAGGTTTGGCTTCTGGTGAATAATGGCTCTGCAGGATGACCATTCTTCTGCAGTGACCATAACATGAAATTTTTACTTCTTGGATTTGAGTTTTCTCACCCATAAAATGGGCTTATAATACTCACCTTAGAGGATTGTTAGAGGATTGACTGAAAGGCCATATATACTGCCTATAACAGGCATTTCTTTTCCTTCCCACTCATATTTGGGAAAACATTCTATAGACAGTGTGATTCATCTTGATATTGCTGATGGGTGAGATTAATTTAAACTAGGGAAGATTAAGAGAGGAATCATATTTAAATTTTAAGTCCCAAAATCTTTGAGAACTTTCATGCTATTTCTATGTTTATATGTCAGCAAATAACATGAAGATACCGGTTCTATTATTAGATCAGCTCAGAGGCATTTCAACCAAACCAGAATCTATGATACAAAATTTTCCCTTCTTCCTTCCCTCTGTTCATTCATTAATCCATTCACTTGGTCATCAATTGACTTTTTATTGGGTGCTGATTATTGGCCAGGTGCTAGGTTAGGCCCTGGAGATACACAGATAAAAAATACATGTCTTTCCGCCCCCCATCCCCATCTCTCTCAAAGAACTTGCAGTATCTTGGGGAAAAACAGTTCTAAGTCAATTACCACAGAGCAGTACAGTGAGTACCAAGTCCCTTTGGATAGGCATGGAAGGCTTCAATGAGGAGGTGAAGCCTGACCTCTCTCCCACAGGAGGGGCTGGGGTTTGCTACTGCATACGGCAGGGAGGGCCTGAGAGAGAGAGAGAGGGGTGTCTTCCTGCTACTTGCTCATGACTTTTCTCATCAGTGCCTTACTTTTTTTCCAATCTCAATATTTTGTGATGTGCTCATTTTGCAGATGGGTAAACTAATCCAAGGGAAACCAATGATTTCTCTGAATCACAAAGCGGTTGGACACAGAGCTGGACCTGGAATTCACTTGTCTGGATGGCCAGCCAGGGGCTTTGTAACCTGGGCTGTGCCTCCAGGGTGCCTTAGAGAGAAGGCGCAGTTTCATTCAGCCGGCATCAGCCCTCATCAGGACCTGCCCCTTCTGAGCTGTGGTGAGGAAGATGAAAGTGCTCTCCACGGTAGACGTGCAAATAAATAAGAGTAGTGCCATACAGTGGTGGGTAATGGCTAGAAGGAGTACAACACAGTGGTAAGGATGCACAGAGAGAGCAACAGTGATTTATGGGCTGGGAGAAAGCTTTCCAGATATGTTGGCATTTGAAAAGTTAATAACAGCTATCTTCCCTGGAATATGCATAGCTCAGCTCACAGTGGCCTTGAAGTAACAACAAATTCTAAGATTATATAATTTCAACATTGCACCTGTTTGCTGCCCAGCTGCCCCACCTTCTCGCCATGTGGCCTTCCTGACTAAAACTGAAATTTGCTTCTTCAACTACGCACTTAATCCTTCCCTGCCTGAGGTTCCTTTTGAGCCAAGTCTGGATGCTTGGCAAGAGTGATGCAGCAAGGCCTGTGTAAATGCAGCCCTCTCTGCCAGTGAGGAGTGTTTTATTATGATTAAAAAATGTTATTCCTTAAAACAACAATCTATATTGGTAATTATGTGCTGAGGCCCATCAGCTCTGCACTCTGAATGGTGTGACATTATTGTCAAGAACACTCGATTGCCGGCCTCTAGTTTTACAATCTGCGTTTGCACTTCAGGCTCCATCCTCAATATTCGTGGAGAAACCAAGAATGAGACAACGGTAAAGCCAAAGACATGGATGTGCTTCACCTTAGATCCCTGCTTCCCTGCAGAGATGAGCAAGGACATACGGACCTCAGCAGCTGCAGGCGCCTCTACCTGACACTGAAGAACATGAAACGGGGGCCTTCTGAACCAAGAGGGAGATGCATGGAGAGACTGCCACATTCAAGGGAGAGACTCCTGCCTTTGATCATGTTTGATGTTTTCCCGACAACTTCGTTTTGATTTTATTTTCCCATTGGCTAAACGTCCTGAACACTCATTACTTTGAGTTAACAAGACCTCCTTCTTGCTTATTCTCTTTCTTTTCGACTCTGTCTCATGCTTATGCTCTCCTCTGCTCTTTTTCAACACAAGTATAGGGGCTTATTTTAGTCATAGTTTTATAAACCCCAAATCAAGTAAGCACATTTTTCTGTGACTTGTTTTTCTCTTAACAATACATCACAGACATTCCTCTGGGTCAGTGGATATGAATCGAACAAGAACACACTCATTTTGTGAGTTGAAGAGCATTTTGTGGTGTGAATATTCTGCAGGGCATTTCAGCGTTCTCCTGTGGACGGGCGCTCCGTGTCTTTCCACGGAAGTCACCACAAACTATGTTGCATGGACATCTTTGTACGTACACTCTTTAGCACCCTACTTTCGTTTTTAGGTTAAGGTGCTAATACGTGGGATTTATGAGCAAGTGTGTGTATATTTTGACTTTTAATAACTCTTGATCTTGTCAGATTGTTGCTGCTATTCCTGGCCCCCCTCCAGCAATGTTTGAGAGTGCCCTACCTCCAGAAACTCTTACCAGGATAACATCTCTTTTAAAATGCAAATACTCTGGGAAGATGTTTAACTAGTAGTCAAAATAACAATGCCTAGAATGCATAAGACCTTTTTGCAGTTCACAAAGTGCTTTTCGCCACAATTGCTATCTCATCCAACCCTCATAAAAGTCCTTCTGGACTAGTGTGCAAAGGGATTTCCCGGAGGCCAGGTGACTAGTTGTTGTCAAAGGGCGGTCCAGTCTGCAACCGATGACCCCAGGGTGCTTTTTCCTTTTACCCCACTCCATCTTTGTAGATAAGTGCGAATTATTTAATTTCAAAGAGTCCTGTGTCTGTGCTGGTGGCCTGGCCCCTGCTACTAACCACCTGGCTGGCTTGGGGCAAGTTATTTCACTTCCTGTGCCGCCAATTGCATCCGTTTACAATGAGGGATGAGTTAATGCTTTCCCAGGTCCCTTCTCCCTCTGACAATAATGGCTCTGTCAGGACTGACAGACCCTAACGGGTGCAGAGGCCTAGGAAAGGGAATTCTTCCGGGTACAGAGAGGGGACAGAAGAAGTTGTTTCGAGTCACAGAACACTGCACAAACCGCACACGTTTGCGTGTTGAGGATCAAAGCAGTGAAGTGGAGATCTGTCTCGTGTGCTGCCTGGCCCACAGCTCTGTCACCTGTTAAGTGCTTACCACTGGGATTATTGATACTACTTGTACCCACGCTGATAAGAGCAGGAAATGGGAAGCACCTGGTTTCTTCCTTCAGCAACTTGGGCCAAATACCTGTGATCATGGAGCTTGTGTCCATAGTTCCTGATACATACTGGCATTTAAAGACTTACAGGTGCCAGGCAGAGCTAGTATTTACTGACCTCTCTTCCCTGGAAGACGGTCACATTCTCAACAAGGGCTTTTCTGGCAGATTCTTTAGGGTGGATAGACTTCCACCTGCTCTATTTACTATGGAGGTGACTTTTGGAGGCCTCTTCTTTACCCACAGTTGGTTCAGTTTCACCCATTCTATTGATTAATTTTTTCTAATTCTAAAAGTAAGACATAATAATTACAAAGGTAAAAGTAACCATTATCAGGAGTATAAATAGCCCTCTAGCCACGAAAAGCAGTTCTTTTAAACACAGTTGAGGTTCTACTGTGTGTGCATGTGTGTGCATCATTTAGGGTCCTATCTCTCCACCTCACATTAAAGCATCAGCACTTTTGTTCGCCCCCAACCTAGATGAGACTCCGGTTGTGCTTTCCCAGCTGGTGCAGGAAGAGAAGCTGGGAAGAGGCATTTATTCTCACAGCTGACCATTATCCTTCAAGGCAATGACGTCACCCACTGCTGGAACAAGGTCCCTTGGATCTTCCGTTCTGAGCAATCAAATGAGCAGCTCCTTCCTCTCTGAGGGAATCCTGGGGCGGTGCTGAGTGAGGGCGGTTGGGGCAGTTGCCTGACTCTGGACTGAGGCCGAAGTCTGGGGAGAAGGTCCCCGAAATGTTTCCTCTACTGTCTTCAAGAAGACAACAGGATGAAATAGAGGCTGTTGGGGACAGATGCCTTGATTTGGTTTATTTCCCAGTGAAAACTATCAAGATATGGGATGATTGGGTTGAAGATTTGTATTTTAAAATTTCTACCTATTTGTGCAATTTAATTTTAAAACTGTAAACTGGCATGCAAATAACACTAAAGTCATCATTGCCATTACATTTAATTTGGATGTTTGGGGACCTCTTTTTTAATCTGTATTTTAAATACTTAAGTACTTGTGAATGTTGATTAGGTCACAGCAGTTTCTTCATCTGTAAAATTAGCAGTATTATTAACGCCTGCTTTATTTATTTTTTTGAGGACCATGTGAAATAACACAGGCAAAAGTGCTTTGTAAATTATACAGTAGTAATCAGGTGTCAACAATAATAATGACAGTAATGTTATTATTAGCTTAGCCATCCCTTCTACTTTCCCATTACCTGAAGCTTTTTAGGCAAGCCTTTCGCATCTTCAATCAATTTCAACTGAGATGCCCCAGAAAGAGAGAGAACAAGGCCCAATTCTGTGGTCCACAGTGGCTCCTTACGTTGCTGCTTGATGGATAAAGTGGAGAGACGGACACTTCATGGCTCCATGGCTATGTGTGTTGCCACCCTCAAGGACTGACAGGTTCATGGTATTCATGCAGACGGAAAAATATTCACGGAGTCGTTGGCATGTCTGGCACGCCTTTATTTGGGGGTGGGTGAGCCACGCATGCTGAAAGCTGTGTGTCTATCTGCTTGTCTTATGTTGTGGCTCTTGCTCCCCAGCGTGGCACCCATTGTGGCACCTGTCCCCTTGTGTGTCTCTCATCATCATTGCTCCCTGTAGGGAGTCCCTACCTGTTTAAGTACTACTAGAGGGGAACAAAGCTGGAAAACTGCCAGAATATTACAGAACATAATATAATTCTGTGCATGCGAGCCCACTTCATGTTATGGGAAGAGTTTATCAGACCCAGGCTCAAGGCTGTGAGAACGTTGGTTATCAGGCCCCTCCAAGGCTGTGGGATCACTGCTTCCCTTAGCTATGCAGACACCTGGGTGAGGAAGCCAGACTGTCTCCACTCACCCTACACTCTGACACTTAGAATAACATATATTATGTGTGTAAGTGTGTTGGTTAAATGGCATAATGCTTGACATATCATGGCTTATTAGTGATTGCTGTTGGCTGAAGGTTACTTTTAGCTCCATGATAAAAGGCTCATTGTCACATGTTGGCTGTCCAAGGAGGACAGGTTCAGATTGGCTGGGGAAGGGACCTGTGACTGCTGAAAGATGTTTCTCTAAGAAATCTTTATGGAGTGCATTATATAAAATTATTTAAACACATATAAATATTATTACCTTTATAAATAAGGATGCAACTGAGCCAATGCTGATTCCGGGAATTAAGTTCTGGCATTCTGTTGTTTGAACTCAAAACGGCAGGCAAGGCACCTGAAACCACATAGTCTGGGGGAAACTATGGCAAAGAACAGGGTTTTTGTTCTGGTTTTGTCTCATAGGCACTGTGTGGAGGAGGAGCAGGAGCCTTGCCTCCTGACATACATGAAGATGGCCTTGGACTTCACCTCACAGTGCACCCCTGGGTTGTTCTCCCACCCAGACTGCTTCAGACTGAGGGGACTTCCCCGCCACTGCAGGAAGGCTCTCCAAGCAGAGGATTGTGTTAAGTTGCGGGGAGGGAAGTTCCATTTGAGGTCAGGATTCTTACAGACAAGATGTGGAGCCCTGGGAATTGAAACAGTGTTTCTGAGTGGTGCTGGCAAATGAAGCCGGGATATAGGGGTGGAGCTGAGCCGGCACTGAGGTCAAAGCTGGCAAAGGAGAAGAAAGAAAGGGAGGCAAATAGAAATCACACTGCGCCTGTGTGTAGCTGTAATCTAACATGACTTTCCCCTCTGTTGGCAAAGGGGGCACATGATGTTAACATTCATTATCATGTCATATTCGATTGACTGCCAGAATTTATTATACTTTCTGCTGTTACGCACTGAATACTGACAAAACCCATTCCCTTGCCCAAGAAAGGTCTCTGCTTTCTAATCTTCACAGAATAACAGGGAGGTGGAAGGCCATCAATACCAGAGTAATGAGTGTCAGAGTGAGGCCAGGCCTGCAGCACCTTAATTCCAGAAGCAGCAGGAGAAGGAGAGAAGAGGAGGCAAGGGAGGGATGTGTATCTGCCTCAGGATAATACAGCACTCTGTCGGGGCTGGGTGTTTTTCTAGGCACAGAGAGTGCCGCTAATGGGGTCAGTCGCTGTGGGTGTGTCAGTGCCGGGAGTCAACCAGGTGACTTCAGACAATCTTCTAGTATGAACCGAGGGCAGCAATACAGGAAGGGGGAGAAGCTGTTCCCACCGTTAATATAATCCAGTTTATCGGTGTAGATGCATTTTGCCTACCTTAATTAATTAACTCAAAAACTATTTATTGAGCATCGCTTGTGGGCCAGGCATTGCGCCAAGCTCCTAGGGATACAGGAAAAGACAGATACAATTCTTCAAAATGTAACAGTCTCATGGGGACTGGGGAAAGACAATCTAACAGCTATTGGACAATGTGCTAAATGTGGTAATAGAGTTTCATTGAGTCGCTCAAATATTTATTAAGACTATTTGTTTAAGACACTGAGCTAGATGCTGGGAATATGGAAAGAAATCAATAGGCTCACTATCCTCTGGCACTTCGCAGAGAGTGCTTGGGAACACAGAGCAGGAAGGGGGCTAGTACAGACCCCCCCTGAAGGAGAATAACGACAGGAACAGTGCTGGCGTGGACTCTTGGCAGGTCACTAGCAGCCAGGCAGCTGTGGGGCCACAAGGGTCCAGGAGGAAGGACCAGAGTGTGAAAGGATCAGAGCAAGGTAGAGAGTGTCCTGTTGAGAAACCTCGGCAAGTACTGGGTGTGCTGAAGCATAGGGTGTGTGAGAAGAGGCGGATGGAGGAGTTGACAATCCCACCTGCAAAGTGCCACCAGGGGAAGGCGTCTGGCCTTGGGGAAGTCACTATTCCCTCCAGTGTTTGCTTTTTAGCTTGTCCGTTTCCCCCTATTTAGGATTCCTTTTTCCCTTTATACCCCCCTATTCGTTGTGCCCACCTTATCTTAAAGTGCATTTCAGTCAGCATTTTCATCTGAGTCAAGTAACTGATGAGTGCGAGGGAACTTAGGTTTTAATGGTGGCTCCTAAACATCTGCTGGATTTCAGACCTTAGATCCCAGAGAACTGAGTGGCATGTAGGGGGAGGCTGTTGATTTTCCTCTCAAATTAAGCTACCTGCTGCCCTGGCTGGTGTGGCTCAGTGGATTGAGCGCTGGCCTGTGAACCAAAGGGTCGCCGCTTGTTTGATTCCCAGTCAGGGCACGTGACTGGGTTGCGGGCCAGGTCCCTGGTTGGAGGTGTGTGAGAGGCAACCAGTCGATATTTCTCTCCCTCTCTTTCTCCCTCCCTTCCTATCTCTTGAAAAATAAATAAATAAAATCTTAAAAAAAATTAAGCTACCCACTCATAACACTCATCTGTGTATGGGAGGTGAGAAGAGAGAAAGAGAATTCTGCGTGCTCTAAATGCAGGTAAATCTGGAATGAAAGAAATCGGGCTGCTCAAGGCCAGAGCTATGTGATCGCCTGAATCCCCAAGGATACTACTCGGGCAGAGAATTTTTTTTTTTTTAATTTGGAGACAGAAAATTTCAGATAGGTTTTGATTTTTACATTTATCTTAGTCCTGAAGAACATCATGAGGAGTCTAAAATATCCTTAACGGGGAGCCAGAGACTCAACGTTTTAAATGCCAAAGGAATAGCTCTCATATGGAGAGCTGGGGTCTATTTATATTAGAATGATTCAGATTTGCTGGGGCCCTAAGGATGGGTCAACTGAGGTAAAATTATCTTACCAGTTTCCAGTAAACCTACGGATACATTTGCATCTTTGTTTGTATAAATTAAAACAAGCATTTACATACACATTTGCATACTGTAAAATCTGTGTACATATGATCCAATTAATTAGTTGCTCTGATATGTAAGTTGCATCTAACAGGTACAACAATGAGGTATTGTGGGAATGACTCAGGCCTTGGAGTCTTTACCTGCATCTGCCGCTGATTAACTATCTGACTTCTCATTGAGTCTCAGTTTTTTCACATCTAAAAATAAGTAAAACATTATTTACCTTACCTATCTGTTGCTTAATGCTCAGATAGTTGAATGACAGATATGAAGTACTTCGCACAATGCCTGACACAAGGAAGGTGTGCAGTATCCGTTTGTCCTTTTGACAAATCAGGACTGTGGCCCAGAGTGAGAAGAGCATGAAGGAAAGTCTTTAGCCAGAGCTTCTGTCTTCTGTCTAGCTCTCCACCGAAGGGCAGGGGGTCCCCTGCTTGGAGGTGACCTGGCTACATGGTCCGACTCTCTGCCAGCTGAAACAGCATTGTGCTTCTCAGAGACTCGTTCTTCTTCTTACCCAGGGTGGCCTCCATGTTCTGAGATGAGCCCGCTACACCAGGAGTTCTCCATTTCGTTGCTCCTCTGTTATTCTTTCGTGCTCATCTGGAAAAGTCCAGCCCTCTGCTTACTTCGCGTGTGGACCATGACTGGAGCAGCTGATGAAGCTGGAGGAGAAGACTTGCCTCGTGTGGCATTAGCTGGGGTCTCTCGGAAACAGGCGCCATAATGGAGTTTGCAAAGGGCAGGGGAAGGGCGACCCGTCTGAAAGATAAAGATGAGGAGGGAGAGAGGCAGTCAAGAAAAATGTCCAGCACGGGGGCAAATCTGCTACATGGGAGAGAGCAAGGGCAGCCTTGGATCACGCTGCGATGCCAAGAGTCTTGGGCAGCCCGATGAGGTGCTCCAGTGCCCAGGCTGCCAGCAGAGCTGCCGCATGAGGGGACTCCTCCTGGACTCAGTCGTGGGCTTGGATCTGCCAAGAAGAGCATGTCTGTGACTCAACTGCACAGGGAGGCCGTCGGTGAACTGCCTTCTTCCGGGCGACTGCCTGCTCTCTCTTGACAAGGGGTCTGAGTCACACACCTCCATGGCTACTGCACAGACCACGGGGCTTCCTTTAACTTGAGACCAAAAATCTGAAATGGATCCTTAGCACTGCTGGCCATGCTACAATTCCCTTAGTCAAGTCATTCTCCCCGTCTGAGTTGACTACTTGACGTCTTCATTTCTCTGCTAAAGTTCTGAAACTCCCTCTTCTACTCTCAGATAATTTCACACATTATTTTACTGAGACAAGAGCATACTCAGAAATTATCCACCACCCTAACCCTATTGGAATTCCTGCATCTGTGCCCACATGCCCTGCCTTCTCTCCCATGAGAATTGATGAGGTCTGTGTCTGCTCTTATCTAAAGCAGACTCTCCCACATGGGCACTAGATTTCCTCCTGCTCAAGGGCTTAAGAATCTTGCTCCTTACTCCTCATCACCCAGCAGAGAGATGCCTAGTTAGCATCTTACTTCTGCTCTCCTCTCAGTAAGACTCCTTGAGATGGGTGTCTGTATCCCATTCTTTTACTTCCAGATTTTTTCTTGATCTCAGTCTACTGAAAATTTTGTTGTGTCCACCACACTAGGGGAATTGTGTTGTCAAGGTCATCTTACGCTGCATCTTACTTGACTTCTCAGCTACATTTTGCTCCTTCTTCTTGGAAAACTTTCCTTACTTGGCTTCAGAAACCCTGTGCTCTTAGTTTCTTCCTTCTCACTGTCATGCCTGAGTCTCCCTTCCTAGAATCTCCTAATCTCCACAATCTCTTAATTTAGAATGCTGCAGGACTCAGTTTTTATGCCTCCACCCTACCTACATTTATGGGCTACTTGCATGGCTTTAAAAAACAATTATTTTTTCAAATCCTCACCTGAGGACATTTTTTCATTGCTTTTAGAGAGAGATGGGGGAGACAGAGAGAGAGAGAGAGAGAGAAACATCAGTATGAGAAACATCAATCAGTTGCCTACTGTACGTACCCTGACTGGGGATCAAACTCTCAACCTCTTGGTGTACAGCATGACATTCCAACCAACTGAGCCATACCGGCCAGAGCTGATCGTTTTCCATCTCCAGCCCTGTCCTCTTTACTTGCCTCTAGGCTGGTGTGTCCAACCATCTGTTTGGATATCTGATCGATATTTGAGAGTCAGTAAGTTCAAAACAGAATTTTGATTTCTGCTCTTCCTCTAAACCTCCTTCTTGCCCATTTATGCAGGTGTTCAGACCAAAACTCTTACTGTCGTCCACGACTCCCCTTTCACCACGTACATCTACATTATCAACAGTTTATCCAGGCTTAAACTTCAGAATATATCTAAAGTGGGGTTACTTTTCACTTCCTCCTACTCCACCTTTTACTCCAGTCCCATTGCACTTCTCATTGCACTGATATGAGAACCTCCTAACTGATCTCCCTGTGCCACTTATACACACCTATTTTTCACATAGCAGCTGGTCAGGTCATTCCTCTGTTAACAAGCCTCCAAAGGCTCCCATGACACTAAGTGCTCTGGTTTTAAACTATTCTTAAGCTTAGTGGCTTAAAGCAATATTATAGACTAAATGTTTGTGTCCCCCCAATTCGTATCTTAAAACCCTACTCCCCCAATGTATTAGGAGGTGGGGCCTTTGGGAGGAAATTAAGACTTGATGAGGTCACGAGGGTGAAGCCCTCATGAATAAGATTAGTGCCCTTATAAGATCACCATAAAGCTTGTGTCATCTTGTTGCTCTCCACCATGTGAAGGTACAATGAGAAGTTAGTAATCTGCAGTTTGCAAGAGGCCTTTCACCAGAACTTGACTATGCTAGACAACTGATCTTGGACTTCCAGCCTCCAGAACTGTGAGAAATAAGTATCTGTTGTTTCCTAGCCACCCAGTTTGTGATATTTTTGTTACAACAGGCCAAACTGACTAAGACAAACAGCAACCATGTTTATTATATGTCTTGATTTTGTGGGTCAGGAATCCAGGCAGGTTGAGCTGGGTGATTCTTCTTTTCTACATGACACTGATTGGCATCACTTAGTAGGATTCAGCTTGAAGCTGTTCTGGTCCAGGGGGTTCAAGATGGCTCTACTCTTATGCCTGGTGCCTTGGCAAGGAGGATTGGAAGGCTAAGCTCCATTAGGTCTGGTTGGGCCCCTTTCCTTACCATGTAATTCAGGGCATCTTCATATTGTCTTTCTAGCAAGACTTCTACATGGTAGCTAAGGGCTTCTGGAGATCAGAATAAAAACTGGCAACTCTCCTAAAGCCTAGGTCCAGAGCTCGCTCAGCATCACATCTGCCATAGCCATTGGGCAAAGCTATCATAAGTCAGCCCAGATCTAAGGGGAGGAAAAACATACTTCTTCTCTCAATGAGACAGGTTACAAGGAATTTGTGGCCACTGTGAATCCACCATGCTAAAATACAATTAATATTTTATGTATAACCATATCCTACGTGAAGGGTCACTGCTCACTACTCTCACTTCATTTCTTCTGCTCATTTTATTCCAGTCATTATAGCTTCCTTGCTGTTTCTCGAATATTTTTCTGATTCAAGACATTTGTACATGCTGGATAATCCTCAAAACACATTTACAACAATCTCTCTCTCTTTATTCTGGCATCTGCTCAAAGGCTATTGCTTCGAGACTCATCCTCACACCTGGCCTGGCCTCTCACTTCCTGTAATCCACACAATTGCTCTTCATAGCCCTAGTCATCACCTGACCTTGTGTAATCCAGGTAACCTATGGTATGTTTAGTCTTCACCTTTCCACTGGAATGGAATGTACTTGTGGGTTTGGTTGGTTGGGTGTTTTTGTTGTTTTTTTTCATCACTGAATCTCCAGCTTCCTAGAAGACTGAAGGACACTTAGGAAGGCCTCAGAAAATGTTAAATGTTGAGAAAATCAGTAACTCTTATTTTTTCAAGGAGCTTAGCAGTCCTACGTAGAGATAAGGTTACTATATAGAGTTTCTCTTACCCTCCTAGGCACCTCGTTAGAAATGGCTTCCCTTGACTTGTATTTATTCACTATAATTGCATATGGAAATCAAGGGAAAGAAAAGTCCCAAATTTAGTGATAGAAAAGAGTCTCCAGAGGGCTTTCTTCCAATTGCCAAAGCTGGTAGACCCCCGTGCTTTCTGTTCGGCTTAAGTATATCAGTATCGTCGAAGCATATGGAGAGGGGGAGAGTTCTGGGTTCGCAAATGCTCTTGTCTTGCTATGGTGGTGTGTGGGTTGATGTGGAGTGTTCAGCCAGAGTGAACACTGCTTACTGAGAATTCTATGATAAAAATGAGTTTGAAATACAGTGGCTCTGCCAGCAAATTGTTTTATTCTTCATTAAATACCTAGCATGGAGCCTAATGCCTGCTCCATAATAGGAACCCAAAAATGTTAATAGAATAATAAATTGTATTGGGGATTACCTATGTGGCTTCTGTGGAAGTCAAATGTGAGGCTTGATGCTACAGATGTGAACCCTGGCCAACTCTGGTTAGTTTTAACGGTTGGAGGCAAAAGTCTAAAAGGGTTTCTGGAGAAGTCTCATGGTCCATCCTGTGTATAGCTAAGACTGTTAAGACTGCTATGCTTGAAAACAGCAGAGACCCAATATGAACGAGCTAAGGCAAAGCAGCCACCCTGATGTCAGTGTCTTGTGGTATCTGATGGAATTCCTGGAGTCTGAATACCAAGGCAGATCTGCGAAGACTAAAAGGCAGCTGCATCTCTGGAGGAAGCATAGCTGGTGCTTGAAATGCTGGCAGGAGTCTCTTCAGCCTGCATATCAGTTTTTCCCTGCTGTGTGTTGGCATCTTTGTCTTATGCTGGATATCAGTTTCTACATATGGCAAAAAACACGGCTACCTATAACGTTCAAGATTTATGGCTTTGGTGAAATGCAAGACTATATGAATTTCTCATAAACTCAACTTCAGTCATTGAGGAGGAGGGAACTATTGGTCCAGCTAGTTATAGGTGTAGCATCCTGAACAAAGCAACAGTAGTTAGGAGGTGGACTTAGATAAGAACAGAGATCACATGGAACTGGAAAAGCTGGGGGATGGTAAGATGTTTCTCAGAGAAGGGCAGTCACGTATCTGTTGGCCTCATCTACCTTCTAGGTGAAGCTAATGCACATGTAATCCCTCTGAAGGACAGTAGCTGTGTCTTCTTCCTGTGGCCACACCTTCTATCTACACATGATTGTGCCTTTGACCAAGGGCAACACATCCATATTCTTCATAACGCGTGCACTAGTTCAGAAGGAAATATTGAGTGTGTGATCAGTTTATTTTTAGGTGACTTGGAGATTGAAGGAGGTAGCAGTGGGAGCAGAAGATGAAAGGGTGCATTGGGAGATGACACAAGGTAGATGTGAGCTCCACAGGAGAGCCAAAGCTGCCTGCTGCTCAGTTATGAGGGCGCAGAAGCCATATGTAAGCAAAAGAAGGTGCTCAGTGGGATGAGACTGAAGCTGACACACGGGGAGAAGCTGATTGCAGTGACAGAGGTGGAGGGGTTGGGGTGAGAGATTTGCTTTTGAGTGAAGGGCCAACAGCTGGTTCCTACAGCCTCCGGGATTCCTACTGACATTCCAGGATGAGTCTCGTCCTACCCGCAGTGTCAGAGTAAACTGTTACAGAAGTCAGGCTGGCCTCTGTTTCTTGAACTAAAGAAATTTGAAGGAAAGGTTTGTCCTTGGAGTGTTCTGTCCTCATATCACTGGTGGTACACTCTGCCCCCCGGCTCGGGCTAGTTCTAGAGAACAGATTAGGAATTCAAGAGACTAAGTATTTACGCTGGAAGTTCAGAAGATAAAGAGGATTTCCCCCCACTTTACAGATGAGAAAACTATAACTATATGAGGTGGTTATACAGTTAGACATTTGGCTAGAGGTTAGACAGTGGGTGAAGGATTCCAAACCGGGCACTTGGACTCCGACTCCGATAACTTCTCCATTGCCTTCAGTTACTTGCACTAAAACTCTTAGTGCCCTGGCATTCTAACTGATCTGCAATAGCATTTATAAGAAAAACTCTAGAAAGAAAGTGTCCTTTACTTAGGCACCAATAAAAGCAGCATCTTGCATGATGAAGTTTAAGTTTACCTACCTGCCATGTGCCAGACACACACACACACACACACACACACACACACACACACCTCAAGTAGGGAAAAACTGCACAGTTCTATGTTTAATCATTACTGCCCTCTGAAAATATGTTTTGACTAAGATAAATATTTTCCCACAATGACTAACTTTAATTAATACTATTGGGAATATTGTTTTTAAAATTTATCTTAACTAAATTTTATTCTTTAATTTAAATTTAGCAATAATTGCTTAATCAACACCTGTAATGAGTTGGATGACGCTCCCTCCCCCAAAGATATGTCTACCTCCTCATTCCCCAAATCTGTGAAGTTGACCTTATTTGGAAAAAGTGTCTCTGCAGATACAATTAAGTTGAAGATTTTGAGACGAGATTATCTGAGTGGACACTCAATCCAGAGGCAAGTGTCCTTATAAGGAACAGAAGAACACTGGCTGGTGTGGCTCAGTGGATTGAGTGCCAGCCTGCGAACCGAAGGGTCATCAGTTCAATTTCCAGTCAGGGCACATGCTTGGGTTGTAGGCCAGGTTCCCAGAGGAGGGGCGTGTGAGAGGCAACCACACATTGATGTTTCTCTCCCTCTCTTTCTCCTTCTCTTCCCCTCTGTCTAAAAATAAATAAATAAAAATCGTTAAAAAATAAAAGCAAAAACAACTAAAAAAAAAAGAAACGGAAGAAGAGAAGACACTTCCACTGATTGGAGAAGGTTGCCTGCAGATGGAGGCAGAAGTAGGGGTTATGCATCCACACAAGGAACACCTAGGACTGTTGGAAGCTGGAAGGGACAGGAAGGATTCTCCCCTAGATCCTTCTGAAGGAGCTAGAGCCTGCTGACACTTTGATTTTGAACTTCTGGCCTTTAGAGCTGTGGGAGAACAAATTTCTGTTGTAGGTCACGTAGTTGGCACTAATTTGTTACTGCAGCCACTAATTAGCAGTACTAATATAGTACACCTCCTTTTTCTTTTAAGAAAATCTTTAGTTTCTTTTGCCCCTACTTCCTGAAGCTAATTCATAATATTTGCTTGATGATTTGGTCATGTTTTTAAAATCATGTATTAAGGGTTTACTACGTTTCAGGCACCGTGTCAAGTGCTGTACAGGATTATCGTCTTTCAGCTTCACTACAAATTTATAACATTATCTCCCTCCTTTTGTGTGCAGGAAACCTTAGCCAGAGAAGCTATACTATTTCCCAATGATCATGAAGCTGAAAGTGGCATGATCAGGATTTGAACCCAGGCCACCTGAGTCAAGAGCCCACAGTTGTACCCTCCAGGCTTTAGTTTTGAATCTAAGGACCTGCTCTGGCTGCTTTCAGGCTTTAGAGATATAGGCATTTCAGAAAATCCCGCACCTTTGTCCTGAGCTAATCTGTATAGGATGTCACTTGTACCTGTTCCTTGTATCCCTTCTTGCTAAAATAAAAAAGCTGCCCTCCTCCCTGCACCTGCTGTCAGCATCTCACCTTGCTTTAGGCTCACTTCTGTGCTCCATGCCTTTATTCTAAAATTACATGAGAGGTAAACGTGGAGATGGTTCCAGGGTGACACGCCCTGACCATCTTTTTTCAGTTACGGTGAAGTTATAATATAGAAACCAGCCTTCTAATCTCTCTGCGATGTTTCTCCTCTCAGTTGACAGATTGAATTATTATTATTTTTTTTCATGCAATACTAGAAATCATCTTTTAGACTCCCCAGTGAAAGATTTCTGGCACTTGTATTAAGGGGTTAGGGCTAGGCTTGCTCTTTCTGTCTCTCAAATTTACTGAACATTTAAAATGGAATTTGAGTAAAGGAAACATTTGTCAAACATAGTTACGCAGCAGATTTCTCCCATCAAACATGCTGGTTAGGATGAGTCCTTAACCGGCTGTTTTCTTGGCACCGCCATTGTTTCTCATTCTAAATAGATAGGAAGCTGCAGAAAGCAATTAAACCTTACCACCCCTTCCCTGGGACGCTACCAGGTTTGTTAATGTATTGGTGTTATCTAAGCCCCTCTGGCTATTCTTGTCATTAATAGTCCCCTTTCTACCCAAGCTCTTACAAGTGATATAAAGGCCACTTGAAGACAAACAATCTCCTGAAACATTGAAGAGGCGGGAGAGGAAAGTGGGCATCATGGCTAAACACCACTCTCCCCCCACATCATGCGCACACGTGTGCATGCACACAGGCACACACATGTGTGTACACATACTGACACCAGGCTTTTTTTTTAAAAAAAGAAGTGCATGCCTAGTCAGGATTATTTATGTAAATGCTTTAAAGAATGGGCCTAAAGGTATTTTTTTCTCAGCAGCCTTTTGAGCAGTTTCTATCTTTTTCATCTGTTTTCATCTAAGCAGCACTTTAATGTCTTTTAACTGTATAGTTCTATGTGTCACCACTGATGCTAGTCGCCAGATAAATACAGCAGAGTGCTGGCATAGATCTTCTTTATGGGGTGTATATATACAAAGTGGCTTCCACTTTTGTACACGTGCTCCATATTTTTGGAACCCGAAGCTGACAGGAGAAATAATAAAACAACTTTGTAAAGGAACAGATTCCCAATAGTTTAAGGCATTGAGGAAATCTTGACAACCCTCTTTATTATGATGTATAGAGGGCATTCACACAGCAGCAAACATTTATTTTGTTGCTAGCAAGTTCTAGGCACTCTGCTAGGCATTGGGGATACCACCATGATTAAAATATGGGCTCTGCTTGAGATTTTAAAGTCTTGGGAGGCAGGCATGATAGAAACGAGATGAAACAAAACAATGCAATAATTTAAATAGAGTATCTTGGGAGCACAGGGGAGAGAGCAACCAACATTTTCCAAGAGTAGGGTCAGCAAAAGCATCAGAGCACAGCCAGATTCAGTGGCTTCCTAAGAGTTAACCAGGGTAGTTTCAGAGCTGAAAATAGCATTTATTCTACCTGAAAAAATAGGACAGTGAGTGGGTGACAAATTGCTCCATGTTTATTTCTTCCTTAAGAAATGGAAATATTACAAGTCACTGTGAACAATTTTTCCTGCTGGCCAAGGTCTGCCCCTATCTCCTGTGAGCGAAGGAAATAATGAAAAGTAGCTATGATAGCTGCCTTCGAATATTTGAGGTGCTGTCATGTGGAGAAGAAATAACACTTGCTCAGAGACACTCCGGAGGGTCATGGCTGGGACCCAGTGGCAACCATTGCAGGCAGAGAGATTTTAACTTTGTGTGAGGAAGAATGCTCTCTCATGGCACGGGCTGCCTTATGAGGCAGTGAGCTCCCCACCGCCAGAGCCAGGAGGAATAACCAAGTTCAGATTTCTTCTAACCCAATGATTTTATCATTGGACACATGGATTTGTGCTTGATTGGGGAGTTAAAAGAGGTTCGGGGGGACAGGGTGAGGCAATAAGGCACAGAGGTGGCGTTTAGGACAAAGGATTCTTACTTCTTTCTCAAGTGGAACAATTCTACCCTATTAACCCCTCAAATTTCTTCACATTTCTGGAGGGAAGAGGTATGGATATTATCATTCCAGCCCTAGAGAAGAGGAAGACCCCAAAACTCAGCATGGAAAACATCTACTTTCTGTTAAGGTAGGAGCACAGGCTTATTTCATGAAGAGATGGCAGGGGCTTGCAGATTCTCAGAAGAGAGGAAAGCAGACAGGCAACACAGCGTATATTTATAAAGCCAGGTTTTACATACGGTGCCCACCAAGGATTCAGTGCTGTGCTTCAAGTGAATAAACCCCTCCAGTGTCAGAGACATAAGGCGTTGTCAAGCTGCCTGTGAGACAATGTGATCACGAAGTCTTAGAACGGGGAAACCTCCAGTCACCTTGGTAAGCAAATAATCCTCTCTCAAGTGATGCTTTGTAGTTTAATGGAGTTGCTCGCTCTCCAGTAAATGAAATCTGGAGTTGTGCTGCGCAGGAGAGGCTGCCGAGCCCAGGAAAGATGCTTCTTTCTTTCTCACTCCCAGCCCTCCTTCGGCTGACCCCAATCTGCTTTTGTAACCCCAGTTCCCGTGACTGTCCTATGCAAAACATACGCCTGCTCAGCCTGCCCCGGAAGGCCACGGGAAACTGCTCTGATGGGGGAGGGGGCCGCCTGTCTCTTAAAAGTGGGTTTCACAGTATTAGGAAGGATATAGTTAAAATGAAGGCCAGACTGGATTTGGTTTGGTTACATAGCCAGAGATGGACCCAGTGATCACAGATGCATCTGGCCAGGTAACTGGGGACAGGAACCTAACAGCAACGCTCCTTCTCAACAGTGAGGTCCTGGCCATGTCACCCTGGAGTCCATGTGAGTACAGAGAATGGAACAGGAGAAGGATGGCGATTAATCTGAGGTCAGGAAAGGAGCATCAGAGATTGGGTATCAGCCAGTCTGGGGTCCCCATGGAAGTCACGGAACTTACAGGCAGAGAGAAGAGTTTGCTGGAAAGAAGCTTGCAACACACGCCATTTCGACGTGGGATCAACCTAGAGAGGACTGCCTCATTAAGACGACATTCTGTGTCACAGCGAAGGGCACATCCGGTCCTGTTGTTGCTGTGTGCCAGAATCTTGACTCCAATCACCAGGAAGGATCTGACCTCGGGGGCCTGGCAGTTACATATAACAATGGCCAGAGAGATACTTCAACGAGGAGCTTTGTGAAGGTGACAAAAGGATGTAAGTGTGACAGAACTCACAACTTGTAATGAGAACTATCTGCAGTTCATTTTATGTTGCACTATAGAGCAAAGGAAGCACAGGTTTCCAGCTTCTTTTCAGTAAGAAATCGGTGATAACCCCTCCTGTGATTAACCCATTTGGCTCCGATGAGTCCGGATCCCTCTGAGCATTTCCCATGTTGCTCTTAACTCAAAATATCCATGCTGGTATAAGTATTCCTTGCTAAAGGAACATTATTTGCTGATGCAGTTTTTTCCTAAGGACAGTTTTTAAGTCCTGAGTCATTATTATTAATTGAGTTCATGGAAAGTTCTGCTTCCCCTAATATGTTCCTCAAATAGCTTGCTGTGCTGACATGACTCTGAGGTACACTCCAGCCTGAGCACCCTCTGACTTTTATTTGGGGTGCTGAGGCCAGGTGGACAGACAGGAACCAGGTCAGAAAGGGCTGGTCATATGTGTTGAAAGCCTAGCCTTGAGCTTTATACTGTAGGTAGTGTGTGTGGGGGGAGGGGAGTCATTAAAAGGCTATTAATCAGGGCAGTGGATGAGCTTGAAAGTAGGACATTGAGAGTGAATGGCAGATAGACTAAATCCTAGGAACCTATGGGCTTGTTGTCTGATTTATCTTTCTTGAGGCTGGATCCTTTCAAACATCCTCCAATAGGTAGATCATCTCCCAGGTAGAACGGGGTGCTGGTAGGGAAATGCGAATTGTGCCCACAGTACGTGGACACAAGGAGATTTTTAAATACTTAAATTGGGAGATATAGGGTAAAAATTAATGGGAAAAATATTTTGAGGAGGTAGTGGCACTTGGTGATGAGAATGGAGTTAAGTTTATTTTTGGAAGTTTCGATTAGAAGAAACTATTAGAGAATCAAATTTGTGCTTGATTTGTCTGGTAATTGATGCTTTTTGTTTTTACTTGGATCTAGTATAGTTCTTTGTTCTTCTGAAGCCTGTGAAACTTCACATTTGTAGGAAGTTTGTCAATGGCAGGCCCACTTCCATGGAGGAGGTGACTTACAAACAATACTTAGTTCTGTTTCGTGAAGGTCCAGATGATCTTATGAGACATCATCCTGGTGGGTGGGTGGAATAACACTGGAAGGTTCCTCAAGGCCATTGCTCCTTTTTATCGGTCAGCCTAGGATACAAAGAGTAGGATTGGTGGCTGAAGTTCCAAAGTGAAGACAAAGCTCTGTCAAAATTGGAAAACAAGTGAGGTCCGCTGGCAAAGATGATTGGGTGCGTTAGCTTATGAAGGTGAAATGTTTCCTGGATAACTAAGTAGAGTCCCTTTTCCTGGCTGGGTTGCTCAGGTGGTTGGAACATTGTCTCATACACCAAAAGGTGCACGTTCCATTCCCAGTCACGGTATGTACTCACTCAAGTTTCAGGGTTGATCCTTGGTCAGGGTGCGATGGGAAACAACCGATCAATGTTTCTCTCTCACATTGATGTTTCTCTCCCTCTCTCTCTCCCTCCTTTCCCCTCTCTCTAAAATTAAATTTAAAAAAGCTTTAAAAAAATCCATTATTGTTAACCTTCATATGGGGGTTGCCAGTGATGAAACACACGAACCAGGAAACGGGGTCAAGTAGATTTGGCAACGATTGGAGAAGATTTTCAGATTTCCTTGTTCCTCATTTGGTACAAACAGACCCTTCACAGATATATGGATACTTTCGTATCTTCTTCATAAATAATGACCAAATTTCTGTCACTGAAACCTAAAGGCTGAATTGGAGCTAATGAGATGAGGAATTGGTGGTGATAATAAGTTAACTCTAAAATACTCCTAAGAAAGAGAATACTATGTTCAACAGCCCAAGAGCAAGATATATCACATTGTTTTCAGCATGTTGAAGGTATGACATGGTAGAGGAAGAGGAATCATAAGAAATAGGTTCATGAAATTCTTTCAGGTCATTTCAGAGGATTTAGGCAATGAAGGCCTTTCATAGATTTTAAATTGGAGAGTAAACTGACATGTTCATTCTTGGCGTTCAGGCAGGTCATGGTGATATGGATGGTTTGAGACAGGGAGACTTGTTAAAGGACAATGGGATGATGTGGATGAGAGATGATGAATATCTGAGCTAAGGCCTTGGCTTGAAAGCATGAAGAATAGAAAGTACAATTGGTCTGACTCAGTGATTGTGTTAGTCAGGGTTCTGTGGAGAAACAGAACCAATAGGAGATGTATATATATATATATATATGAATGATTTGGTATGGTAATTAGGTAATTGATTATGGAGGCTGGAAAGTCCCATGATCTGCTATCTACAGGCTGAAAGCCAGGAAGGCCAGTGATGGAATTCAATCTGAGTCTGAAAGCCCCAAAACAAGGAGCACCCATGTCCAATGTCAGAGGGCAAAGAAGATGGATGTCTCAGCTCAAGCAAATTAACTCTTCTTTCGCTTTTTCTGTTCTATTTGGGCCCTTGGTGAGGGCAATTTAATTTACTCAGTCTACTGATTCAAATGCTAAGCCTTTTCCAGACACACCCAGAAATAATGTCTCCCAGGTCTCTGGGCATCCCCTCGCCCAGTAAAGATGGCCCATGAAATTAACCATCATAGTGATGAGTTCATATGAAAGGTTACTTAGAGGGAGGAGACAAACATGACTGTCAGGTTTCTGGTTTGGATGGTGGTCTCATCAAAGTAGATGGTGGTGCAATCAATTATGACAAGAAAATTAGGCAGAGGAGAAGGTTTGGGGGAATGGGAGGTCACCCATTTTTAGATATGCTGAATATGAGGTATGCAAGACAAGCAAGAAGAAATATCTATCTGAACTCTGGTAAGAAGTCAAGGCTAGAAATTTGGATTTAGGAGATATTAACTTGAGGGCGGCAATTAAGATAATGAAAGTGGATGTGTTGGCTAAGGGAAAGCCATAAGTATACATGAGATAGAACACACTGGGCCTATGGGGATTAGGTGTTCTGGGCCTTTGAGATTCATACACCCCCCACTCCGCCCCCATTTTGACAGCTCAGCAAGATACCAGCCAGGCAGCCCTGAGTTAGCTCAGTGAAACTGTCTGAACTCCAGAACCTGCCCTTCTTTCTAATAATGCCATTTCTTTGAAAAGGAAGTTCCTACTGTTAAATTGTTGGCTAGATGTTCCCCGCCCCTTCTCAACTCTCCTGTCCATGTGTAGTGTACTACAGACTTTTACAAGTGATGGAGTCTCTGTCTTAGAGCCCCTTGCATGGTGCATCTGGCTATGTCTAGCCTAGACATAGCTCTCCGTGGGTCAGTAACGAGGCCGTGTATTCTCTGCCACTTCTTCCTCATAGGTTCTCCCCTCAGTACCTCCTTTTTACATTTTCCACGCGTAACCCTGCTGATGGAGGCGGTTGTGGTGGACGTGTGTCTGAGCCCCCTTATTGTGGTATCTATCCTTACCTGACTTGAGGGAAGTAGACTTGAGTCAATGAAATGACCCCAAAAGCAAGGCTGTTGCTCATGTACCTAGTCCTCTCACTGGAAATTAGCTAGAAAGGTTAGGTGCCTGTAATTTATTCCAATCAGAAGTCAGTGTGGGATTTTTATGCAAGAGAATGACACAGCTTTCAATTTTCTTGTGGATTATTAGCATGAAACTCCATAATAAAAATAAAGCCAGATTCTTTAAGGAGGATTTCTTTGAAAGGAGAATCTCATGGTAGAGAAGGGGTTCTGGACTCTAGAGACGCCTTAATGTGAGGTCTGTCTAACTTACTCTGAGACCCTTCCCTTTACACCCCTACAATAAGCCCTTGCTGCGAGGCCCAACGTTCCCATTCATTATTTCAAAATTTTATCAACACTTAGTTACCCAAATGAGACTTTTCTAAAATTAAGGAGTTATTTCAATAACAAATACTTTATAGTAAATAGTGATTGAGAGTTTACTCCATGTGGGGGGTTGGGTAGAGTGCATTGCATGCAAAACTTGTTTGCTTTTCACAGTAACCCCACGAGGTAAGTCCTGTGTTTATTCCCATTTCCTAGATAACGAAGGAAGGTAAACAGGGAGTCAATAACTTTTCCAAGATTACTCAGCTAAGTAGTGGTAGAGTCAGGATATGACCGACAGTAGTTTGCTTATAAGGCTCTTGCCGTTAAATGCTCTGATATAGCGCTTCTTCGTAATAAGCAGAAAATTTCGCAGAATCTCGTGGTCTCTGGCTTGCCCTTGCAGGTTCCGAGTCCTCTCCACAAACAGTGCATGGCATGAAGAGTGATTTCTCCCTTTTTGCTCCTAGACTAGTCCCTTGTTCCAGACATTAGTTCAGCACCCAGTCAGTGCCCAGGGGTCTCACCTGAAGCTCTACCCAGGCCCTAGGGATCTCAGACCAAAGAGGGAGATAAAAGGAGTCTCTTCCTCTCTAAATCCTGTTTTCATTAGTCTGGAGTTTCCACTGAGGTGCTGCTCTCTCTGGGAGATTGTCAACAGGAATCCTGTTGTTTTTCAGTGTTGGCCCTACCTCCATCAGGGAGCAGGTCTCAGCTTTGTATTTCATAAACAGAGAAAACCCAAAATACACACAGAAACTGCCCACTTGTACCACCATTGTGTCAGGTTGCTGTGTGGGGTGGTTGGCAATTTCTGGATTCCCCTTGATAGACCTCACCGCTTTCCCTCTCTCTCTGTCTTTATTTCTGTCTCTCTCTCTGTCTGTCTCTCTGGTTCCCACTGTGACCTCCTCCTGGCTTAATTAGTCAAGTGCTTGCTGTAGTCTCCTCTGTTTAGTCCACAGGCACGCTCGGACAATGGTTGGCCCTTTGTTTCCATAGCATCTCTCACTTGCACATGATGTGTTCAGTGGATGAATGAGTAAACTTAATGGAATTCAATCCATTTTTTAGTATCCAGTCTCCTGGCCTCAGATTCCTCTCTCAAAAGGTCTTCTGCATTTTTTAATTTGTTGAACATTTTAAAAAACAGATCACGCAGTTCAGTGGTAACTTAATATATTCCTGCAGAATCTTCTATTAATTAACTTAGTGATTTAACAACACTGAACTTTATTATCATTTTATAGTGCTTTGCTAATACTTCATTTTTATTCCCATTTTATTTCCCCACCCCCTAACCTTAGATAATTTTTACTATCTTCCATGCAGCACTTTTTATCCCTCACAATCAATATTAATTTCATCCTAAGATCATATTTTGAGATGGAGTTGTTTTCTTGGTTCAAGTTTGGAGATCAAGAGGTAGTTTGTAGAGTCTGTGTTTTCAAAGAAAATTTCGTATTAGAATAATTCTCTGCCAGGCTAGCAAGATAATTTCAATCTTGTTGGTGCAGAATTCACACATGGAGGTACTGCTGCTTCAAGGTGACTGGGTCACTCTTCGAGATAGGTTGCCACAGCTTGGGCGAAGCGGGCATGGCAGGTGAGAGGGAATGGATTCCAACAAGCAGGTGGTGCTCGCCCCACCGCCCTGGATTTCTGTGCAGTTGGCACGGTGGGGCTTGGCGATGGAAGACTGAAGCATGCCTCTCCAAACTCTCTGAAGCATGACACTGTATGGAATGAAGTTTCTAGGAACAGAGCCATCAATGGGAGTAGGCCAACAGGAAAAAGGGTAGGGGAGAGCTGGTAAGCAAATATCGAAAAGCAACTTTGCTTTTGATAGTGACTTGCAGTGATCTTTGGATATTGGTGGGAATTTTTGCTCTATGTTCTAAGGACTTTGTTAATTCAAGACATTTCATTTGTCATAAAACTTAAAAGACTTTTGGTAGGATTTACATTTTTTTTCTTTTATTGATTCCAGAGAGAGGGGAAGGAAAGGGAAAGAGAGGGAGGGAAAAATCGATGTGGGAAATAAATGATTAGTTGCCTTGGGCATGTGCCCCAACTGGGGACCAAAGCAGCAACCCAGGCATGTGGCATGACTGGGAATCGAACCTGTGATCTTTCAGTCTGCAGGATGGCACCCAAACAGCTGAGCTACACTGGCCAGGGCTCAGTAGAACTTTTTAATTAAGGTGAATAATAAGATTTACTTATTCATCATCTTAAAAAGCCAAGAAGTTGCTACACAATTGCAGAATGGGAGCAAAATAAGAAATCATCTCTGTTCTTTCTGGAATCAGCATTCTGCAAATTCACAATGAGCCTTTATTTTCTTGGCTTGTTTTTTTTTTTTTTTTTTTTGTCTGTCAGCAGGATGTTATCAATTGAGTAATTATGCAGAGGTTCACATGGGGGAAATGCAGATAATGGAGGTAGCTCTTTTTCAAAAAAGTAAATAACATCATGACTTATTCAAAGAGGAGACTTTCGGATTCATAAATAGATCCAGGAGATGAAGGAACTGGAGGCAGGACTGACATCCAGAAGATGAGAATGAACCCTTTGTCTCTTCTCTTTATATTCAACACATTAGCCTTTTTCTTTTTTCCTCCTTCTGTGTTTTAAACAACTAAATGAAAACCCTTGTAGCCTTCTTTCTCTTCTTGCCTCCTTCCCTTTCCACTTTGCTCCTGCTCCCTCTCTCCCCTTATCTTCCTCTCTCTTTCTTCTCTTCCTCCTGCTCAATATTTTTTCCAAATTTCTCCCTCAGATACCTCCCAGCATACATGCTAAATTTTAAAAGTTACTATTATTTTCTTCAGGTGTTTCTTTGGGGTGGGCTTATATACTTGAGCGCTCATCCTGTGAGCAGCAGGAACCCAATACACACATTTCGATTGCTTCTTTGCTATTAAGGTCCTATTATGTATTTTCGTTTTCACGATTTCATTTAATGTTCAAAAGGATCCTGGGAGAGGTAAGAAAATATCTTCTCCAGTTTTGTAGATTGGAAAAAAACAAACAAAGACAATTCCAACATGCAGGCCTCCTTGACTAGTAAGGGACAGAGTTCAGAACCAAAGCTCCGGGCTCTCCCCTTTATCTTTCCTAAGCCTATAGCTCTTCCACTCTTTCTAGCTCTTTTGCATTGCCCTCCTGACTTGTCTCACACATTCACTCTTGTCACTCCACAGCGTGTTCTTCAAGTAGAAGCTCAAGGGGTCTTTCTAAAGTGCAGATCTAATCTTGACATACCACAGCATAAATGGCTTCCCTTGGCTCATGGGCTAAAGACTGAAATATTTCCCATGCCCGCAGTTCAGGGCTTGGCCCCACGTGACTCTGGCTTCATTTTGCCTCTGCTTCCCCATGTCCCCCCGACCTCCAGGCACACTGCTGTGCTCCAGCCACTGGTTCTGCTCGGCCCTTCTCACGCCAGCCTCTGGTTCCCTCACGTGGGATGTAAGCTTCTCTCCCTGTTTCTGTCTTAGGATTTTGGCTCAAGCATTGATTCTTTTAGAAATCTCCTCAGACTACCTTTCCTGCCCATCCCTACCCTGGGTCAGACCCTTCTCTTCTATCTTTTCAGGGCACAGTAGAAATTTTACACTCATGTGTACAAAATGTTGCATGTACTTTACAAATACATGATTAATATTTACTTCCTCCAGTAGACTTTAAGCTTCATGAGGCCAGAGGCCACGTCTTTATTAGATCACAATTATAATCAATAGGTGTTCAAATATATTTATTGAACCATGCGACTGACAACAAAATTGAACTCTGTGGTAGAAGCCAAGAAAATATAATTTTACTATGTGACTTGTCCTGGGAGGGTGTGACTTTGGGACCTAGCCAACAAAACAATTTTTTAGGGATTGGGTAGAACACAATGGTCAAGTATGGAGATTACAGACAGTTCAAAGTATCCTTGAAAGCTTACAGAAACCGTCGAAGAAGGTAGTAGTACACAGTTCTGTCAGAGCAGTGTCAAATGCTATGTCTTTGGTGAAGTCTTTCCTGATGGACTGAGGTCCACTTGGATGTTTCCTGCCCTTTCCCCCGAATACCTAACATAGTCCTAACTGTAAACATACCTGTACCCCAACTTAGCTCCAACTCACACATGGCAAGGATCATCTATTTCTATTTCCTGTCCATCTTTTCACATGATTTCTAAAAGGGCAGGAATTTAATATTTGTGGAATGAATGATCTGGTGCTTACTAAGGAAAGACAAACTAGACCCATCTACAGTTAGGAAGAACGGACCAAACCAGTGTCACATAGGGGGCCAATGGGTAATATCAGGTAACAAGCCAACGAGGAGTCGTTCCCAGCATGCTTTGTTCTCTCTGCCACCCCCACGTCTGCTTCACTAAAGGACGGTGAGAGATAGATTATATAAATCTCGTCCTCCTTGTCATTATCCCAGGTTCATTTTATCTCTTCCACAGGACGCCTGTGGTTTGGTGGGAAACAGTGGGCTTTATGGTTATACACATCTTGGTTCTAATTTTGTCATTTGTTAAGTTTGTGACCTTAGACAAGTCACTTGGGCTTCAGACCTCTCACCACGGAGTAGAGATAACTTCTTCTCAAAGTTGTCACATGGCTTTTGAGGCAGATGCCCATTTCCTCAGCCTGTGCGCATCCCCTGCTCCTTGCCCCGACCCCTGAGCCCAAGCCCACTGAAGAACACTCAGTCTTTGCCGGCAGCCTGCACCGCTTTCCTTCCTCCTTCCCCCTAATGAGAATTTTGTCTCTGACAGCTAGTTCTGCGGGTTTTTGTGATGCAGAATCAAAAAGATGAATAAAGAGAGCTAGGACTAGAGAAGTGGGAGGTAGCAGAGAAAGGAATAAAAGACCAGGGCCTGATGGCAGGAACTCGGGGCATCTGAGGGGAACATGCAAGTGTTCGGAGAGAGCTCCACAGGAGCTCTGGGCGGGACAGAAGTGGAGCTGAGAGTCACTGTGTTATGGTTGTTTGTTTTAAGGAAATGTTACTCTGTTTTATGAGTTGAATTCTCTTTATATAGTTTAAGAGAGGTAAAATAGCAATTTCTTTGAAGCTTGGTAATCACTTTCAGACTGTGATCCTTTGAATGAAAAACTGCTCCGGGATCGGGCCACACGGCAGCCTGGACCTTATTGGGTGGATACCTAGATGATATGTTGTGTGCAAAGCCCCCAGGCACAGTCTGGAACCTCATGGGCACTCAGTAAAACGCTCCCATTCTTCCTACATTCTGTGGCCTTACTGACACCAGCCTGGGTCAGACAGATGTAGTGAAAGGGCAGATGAAGGAGCTTATTGATGCAGGTCACCCCAAAGCCCCCTGGCTTCAATTGTTTGAGTGTTTCGAGGAGAAATGTGTTTGAAGCTCAAATTATTCAGATAATTGATCCAAGTCTCCACTTGCCTTCAAGTCAGAAAGCACTGAAGTTGCAAAATTGGCTTCTGGAATTTCCTTTTCTTTCCTAGGCTGTTTATTGAAAATGGTGAATAAAACCTGATGTTCTCAAGCCAGACGCCAATCACAAGTGAGATCCTTGGGTCCAATTGGCTAGATCTGAGTTGACATGAAGGTCAGCAGCCTCCGGGGCCCCGGCTGTGTGAGGATTCGAACCGCCAGAGCTGGGCGACCTTTCCTATTGATGTTGGCAGGTTCAGGGCTCTGCGGAGAGACAACGGCTCCACAAGGCAGTTAGAAAAGGTGGGGAGGAGAAGGAGAAATCAAAAAACAAATAAATAAAACACAAGTAGAGAGAGGAGATTTCAATATCAAAGGAAATAAATGTTATGAAAGATGAAGAGAAGTTTCTGATGATTTAAACCTCACTGGTGGCTCCCTGACTCTTCCTTTTGACTCTCTTGTCTGCATTCCGGGGAAAATGGAGGGAAGCATTCCACTGATTTTTGTCAAGTGAAAGATGCTTAATATGGTAATCGGCCCCTTCTGAGGAGAGTGTGTGTAGCCGCTCGTGCAGCCCCAGCAGCAATGAGTATGCAGCCCCTCACTGTCCCTGGTGTTGGCTCAGACCAAAAAGGATGGGAAGAGGAGGGAACCACCCTAGAGGACATTTTAATTATGTAGTACGGGACCTCCTGGACTTCTCAAATCATGGGGAGAACAGCCAGTCGTGGGGGACACTGTACAAATGCTGCTTTTCACCTTGACACTTGCTGATACTGGTTTTTGATGATTACTTTTGTTGTTGATTTCCATAGCTTGATTTCCCCCTGAAGGGACCGGGCATTTGCTTGGGAGCCTGCGCTGAATCCTAATCTGCTTGTGTTCTCACATGCCCAGTGACGTTGACATGGAAGGGTGTGAGGGACGACAGCCTTTGGACAGGCGTGACCCGCCCCTTTAGCTGGGCTCAGGGGACTGAGGGACAGCAGCTGCTGCTCTGCCATTTGTTACTGGTTTCGGGTGTTTTCCAGGCCCATAAAAATAAGCCTTTGCCCTCAAGGCATTTTGGAGTGAGTCCCTTTAAAGCCTGCTTTGCTAAGGAGCCCTGAGCTGGTTTCTCACCATACACTGGCCATCATCTCTCTGTTCGGCCCTTTCCTTGCAGGTGCCATGACGTGGTGAAAACATGAGCTTCAGAGCCAAATGATCTGCTCACTTATTTTCCAGATGTGCCACCTTGGGAAAGGGTGGGATTACTATGCAGAATACATGCCTGCCCGGAGAGGTAGATAGATGGAGAGAGAGAGAGAGGGAGAGAGAGAAAGAGAGAGAAAGAGAGAGAGAGAGAGAGAGAGAGAGAGAGAGAGAGAGACTCACCCACTGCCTGACGTACAGCTCAAATGCTGAGGGCTGGCTCTCCGCCAGACACTGAGCGAGGCCCTAGGTCACAGGAGGGAAAACATACATCCCATAGGGAATTGTTTGGGCATCTAAGATCACTTTTAACCTCTTGCACAAAGAAATGACAGGCCACACTGTAATCTTCGGGACTGTAGCAGCCACGCCTGAAGATCGCTGTGCAGTACAAACGGCAGGCAGGCATTCTGACATGTTAATGATATTCTCCTACCAGGAGCCACTTCAGTGTGCCTCTGGGCTGGTTCGCATTACTGGTGATTAAGGAAACAAACACACGGCTTGTAATAAACATTGTGAGTGCTGCTGCTGCTGCAGCAGACTATTAAAAAAGCCCTGTGGGTGAGAAATGAAGGCTTAAGGGAAAATCTCACCTTATCAGTCATAAGGTCGCAGAAGTTTGAGGCCTGCAGAAGTGGGACCCTGTTTAAAAATGACTGTATGTTGCACCTTCTTTTTTTAAAAAATAATTCTCTTCTTTGAGAAGTGATTAATGTATATACTGCAAGCATCTCTAGCGGAGCTTCATAGAAGGAATACTTGGGGGTGGGAGAGAGGATTGTTCTTTATGTGTGTCCCATAAATCAATGCTTCTGAAGCTGTTTTTGTAGAGGGACTCAAATACATTTGGTCTGGGGCAGGGCCTGAGAGTCTGCATTTCTAAAGCTCCTGGGTACTGCTGCTCTTTGGACCACACTTCGAGTGACAAGACACATTTCAGCAGCTGCCTCTGCCCCCTACGCTGAGAGCTGACGGAGATTGCACCTCTGTCAGAGTCAGGAGGGGCTGGATCAGTAAACATCCTTCCTGGGCCATGTTTTACATCCCACTGGTTCTGTTTCCGCTGGGAATCATACTTGATTTGTCAGGTGCACTCTCCCCAGCCTCCTGGAGACACACTTAGAAAGTCAAACACACAACAGCTCTGTGGGGGCTTCTATCCAGAGTTTGGTGGGTGAGAGACAGCATGATTTCCAGGGACTGAGCCAGAAAGAATTCTATCTCTGCCCACTGCTGCTCTTCCCAGATTTGGACCATGATAATTAAAGGCCCACATGTTTCCAGAGAAGTGTTGGCGATTGGCCGGCAGGCTTGCAAAGAGCTGCTCCTCCAGAGGTTGATAGGCACTGGGGAAATATTTCTCATGCTGAGCAGGGCTTCACAAATTGCCCAGCACCTGTAACAGATTGCTGCCTGTGTCCCTGGGCTGCAGAGCAGCGGGCGAGAAAGGGCTGCCATCAGAAAGAGAAACAAAGGCTCACAGGGACTGCAGGCAGGAGAGGGGGACCTGCAGGACCACAGGGAGGCTGTGCAGCCTCTGTGTCCAGTGGTGCAGAGCAGGGTGTCCCTGGAAGAGCTGAGGAGCAAGTCCACTTGCTAGCAACCGGGAGAACGGGGTTTTGCAGAATGTAGAAAAATGTGGACTTTGGGGAGGGGAAGGACTCGTGGGTTAGAGTGCATGGATCACACCCAGGTCTAAGTTCCAGACACCAGTAATAATGGCTAAAGTGTCATCTGCTTGGCACTAACCCTTGTGTACATTACTCAATGAATCCTCATAAGAACACTTTGAAGTAGGTAGGTTCTTTTTATTCCCATTTTGTTGGTGAAAAATTTGAGGCTTAGCGAGGTGAAGTGAGGTGTCTAAGAACACACCCCTGGAGGGTAGAATGCATGGTGACGGGGGAAACGCAGCAGTGTCCTGAGGATACACTGTTTGCAGACTAACAAGCAGGCTAGGGCACTACTAGCAGTCTCTACTGGCCAAGGCCAACCTCCCCTTCCCGGGCACCCTTGCAGGGAAGGGTTCCCTCTCCACTTACTTCTGCCACATTCCTGTCTCAGTTCTTCCCCTTTGGTAATAATACCACTCCAGGATTGCCACCGGAAATCTGCATGTCCCACTTTCATTACCTCTTATCTGTGTCCTCTGAAATGACCAAGATGACAACTAGCAAGGCTGATGAAACTGGTCCATACTGGCCCCCTGCCGGTGGACTGGCTCAGCCACCGGACTGTGCTGTCCTCTTCCCTTGCAAGGGGCACCCACAGGCTGTGATGCTGGCAGCACGCTGCCCAGCAAAGCTGAGTCCTGAGTTCACGACTCACACTGCTGCTCCTACCTGGGTCCACCGGTGGAGGGAAACGGCACATTTCACACAGCAACAAAGAAGGTCCGTGCCCTGGAGGCTGAACGTGACCCACCACTGTTTCTACTTGTTTTCGGTCAGTTCCACTCCTGATGCTTCTCAACTTCGAGGTTTTCTCCAATATTTGATCTCTTCTCATTCCTTTAATTATCTCTCTCCTTACTTTCTTCCCCTCTGCCTGGATGTACACTGCTTCCCTTGGGACAGACTGAAAAAATGGCATTCCAAACATGTGTTCCCTCCCTGAACCCCGGAACCTGTGGGCATCGCCTTTGATGGCCAAAGCTGGAGTTATGCTAAATATTTTGATGGGTGACATTTATCCTGGGTTATCAAGGTAGGTAGGCCCTAATTCAATCATAAGTGACTTTATAGGAGAGAAATGGAGATGTTTTGAGACATATACAGAGGAGAAGGCAAAAACAGAGATGGACAACTGTATATTCAGGGTTATATACGTATGAAATATATATGGCTGTTATTATGCATGTATATATGATTACATATGTATAGATATATGATACTATGTAGAGAGACAGAGAGACAGAGATTGAGTGAGAGACTTATTACGAAGCACCAGCTAACGTGATCACGGAGGCTGAGAGGTCCTATGCAATCGGCAGCCTGCCAGCCAGCAGCCAGGAAAGCTGACGGTGCAGTTCCACTTGAGTCAAAAGGCCTGAGGATTAGGAGAACCGACAGAGGAAGTCCTGGTCGAGGGCAGGAGAAGATCGACGTCCCAGCGGGAGCAGTCAGGCAGAGTAATTCTCCCTTCTTCCACCTCTCTGTTCTATTCGAGCTCTCAGCGGATTGGACGAGGCCCACCTACACTGGGGAGGGGGATCAGCTTCACTCAGTTTCCCGACTCGAACGCCAATCCCACCTGGAAGTACCTTCCCAGATACACCCAGAAATAATGTTCAGGGAAATGTCGGGGTGTTCTGTGACTCAGTGATGTTGGCACATAAAATGAGCCTTCACAACACGGGAGGAAAGCAGCCACAAGTTGAGGCGTGCCAACAGCCCCCAGACCCAAGAAGAGGCAGGAATCAGAACATCCCTGAGTCTGTGAAGGGAGTCTAGCCCTGCCGACACCTTGATGTTGGACTTCTGGCTTCCAGATCTGTGAGACCATACATTTCCATTGTTTTAAGCCACCCAGTTTGGGAAAATTGGCTGCAACTGCTCTAGAAATTAATTCACTCCTGTTGAATGAAACCATCCTTCTTAACACTGCTCTCTCCAGCAGCTTTTGGATTTTTTTCCCTCTCTTATTATCCCAGTTTAACAGTCTGCAATCTCTACCCACCTCCGTTCTCCATGTGCTTCTGCTCATTGCCCTCCAGTCAAGCTCCAGGGCCTAATAAGGTCACAGTTGCCTCCCCATGGTCCAGCCTGCTATCCAGGACTGCTGTGTTCCTGCTTCCTTCCCCTCTGACGTCAGTCTGCTTTCTCTATCCTTTCTGTGTGGCTGCTCCTTCGTTTTAGGCTTCCCTGCCTCTGCCAGTCTTTGGAATCTTGCCTCTCATCTGGGCACCATCCTGGATCCACCTCTCCTCTCAGTCCACATGCCCCACTCACAAGGATTTCGCTAGAAGGCCCATGGCCATTCAGGGGGACTCTGCTCAAATCTTATTTCAAACCTCAATGGCTGCTTCTAGCTTCAACAAGCTAAGCTGACTTTAACTCCTCTGGGTTTGTTAGGACCAAAAGCAGCAATCACACACTGCCACTGAACCAAGAGTGTATCAAGTTTGTCAGACGAGGCCGTTGACACAGCAGGATTTATACCCACAGACTTTAATCAGAGCCCGTGTTGTCAGCTGGTTTTGCTTTCTAAACATGCCGTGTCTTGCTCTGTGATGGCCCAGCCTGGGGGGACCAGAAATAGCTTCTCTGCACCTGGGGGTCATGCAGGCCTCAACCCCTGCACCAGGCAATTCCACCGGAGGTTGTTTTTTATTTATATTTCTTTTAAGCTTATTTAATAGTTTCTGGGAAAAAAAAAAGAAGAGGGGTGGGCTACCATTTGGCAGCCCTTGTGCCACTGGCTCATCTGACCATGTGACACAGCCCCTCCTCCAGGTGCTATCACACAGGAAAGGACCCACAAAAGGCCTCGGCAGGACTAGATAAGGGGCTTACTGCTGTGTAGCTCAGCTGGGGAGGTGGCCCATGATGTTGGGAATATAATAGGCTCAGCCTGTGCCTTTATGATTTGAGGCATCTCCAGCAACTTGAAAGTTAGGAACTAGAATCCTTCTCCTGATTACTGTTCCTTGGGCAGAGGTGTTTTCAGCATTTAGACACACACAGGTCTCTGAGAATCAAGCTGCCAGGTCTGTGTGCATTACTCCCGGTCTCCTCTACTGTAGGCCACACCTCGAAGCTTTGCCAGATCTTACCTGGATGTAATTATTGCCTTCCAGTCCCATGTACACCTCACACTTGGGGTCCAAACTGGATTGATTATCTTTTTCCTCCCGTATTTAACGGTTTTTCCCTGTAAATTAATTTCCTTATTTTTTAATAAGCCTATCCTCTGGACCCTGGGGAATCACTCTTGATGGCTCCCTGTCTTGCCCACCACTCGACAGGTCCTCTCAGCTGGCCTTCGAAGTCTTTCTGGAGTCTTTCTCCTCTCCTTCATCCTGCAGCTCCCTTGATGGTACAGCTTCGGACAAGCTCTTGACCTCCTCGTACTTAATTTTCTCTTCTGTAAAATATAAATTTTAATAGTGTTTCCTAATAGAGTTACTGTGAAAATTAAATATGTCATACTTTGAATTTGAATGAGGTCTGGAGCATAACAAGCACTCAATAAATATTGGCTCTATTGTTATCAGTTAAGATCTTCATCATCTTCTCTACATAAAATGACTGCGTTATTGACTATTAGATTTTCTTATTTTGTCCTGCTCAAAACTATTCTTTCCAGAGCTATCAGAATGACTGATGATTTAACACACAAATCTAAGTGCATCATTTCTCTTTTAAAACTCTTCAATGGCTCCCCATTTACTACTGGATATGACCAGAGTTTCTGAAGGAGGAAAATAAGCTTTTCCATAATATGGCTACTGCTTACGTCTCCAGCCTTGCCCCTGGCATTTTCTGACTCATATTTTATTTCCTGTCAATACTAAACTGTGCAGATAATAACTTAATCAGGAGGTGGAGGAGTAGGTACCTGTGCTCATATTATTCTTTTTCTCTGAAGCACCCTGCATCCACATTTAACCCAACCCCGGTCAATTGAATTCTTAGTCCAAGTGTCTCCCCTGGTTCCCCTCCCCAGTGGCCTCTACAGACAGGGCTGGACACCTCTAACACCCAGCCTCTGTACGTATCTAGATCATAGGACTGAAAAGATCTGTGCACGTGATTGATTGTGTTTATCTCCTCTACATCTTTTTCTTCTTTGTATTCATGGCATGCGGCACAGCACATAGTCTATGTCTGAAAATGCTCACTGTGCTTACTTGTCTCTTCTGTGTAGGTTTAGCTCCACTCTGGATGGATCCGCGGAAACCATTGCTTTGCAACTTTGGTGGCTTGGGCAAGTGGGACAGCAGGCCTGGGCCATGTCAAGCATTCCCATTCTGGAAGGAGGCAGTGTAGACCATCTCTTGGAGCTGGGCAACACAGTGGCCCTCCAGGAGGCACAGAAATATGAGAAAATAAACATAATCATGAGGAAGCAACTGCTTGGTACATGGTTAGCACATAACATTTGAGGTCAGTTAAGGTAACAGGGGCAGGCAGTAAAATGCAGAAGGCTGAAACCCCCGGTGGAGACAGGGTCTAGGAGGGTGGAAAGGCTGGAGATGGCCACACAGGCACAGCTGGAAGGGGCTGGCGCAGTTCTTGAAGTGGCCCCTACTAGAGACCGACTGTGGGGACTTTTAGTTGGGTTGCCTATCATTTAAGAGTATTCTTCTGCTCCTGAGCGGGCAGATGGGGCCAATCTCCCAGTCCAGGAAGGCACATGAACCTGACCAAAACAGGGTACCAATTTCTCTCAGGAGCTAAGTGGGTGTGGAGAACTGGTTCAAATGTTGCCGAGAAGGGTAAATGGCCGGAACCAGGGTGAGGTGACTCAGACAGGACCCAGTCATCTGAACACAGCATGACAGGGAGTGGGGCAGGGTAGACCTTGACAGTCATGAAGAAGTCGCCCCGGGCCATCCTTGGTGCTGTCTCCCAGAGGAGAGTTGCGGCTAGAAGCTATCTGGAGCACAGAGTCATCAGGCCTCTGCGCTGGGCGCCAGGGTCCTGGTTTGGGGAAGGCAGTTTACCCCAGACTTTCTGGGGTCTTGCTGGCCCTGCTGATATGCCATGATTTCTCATTCTTAGATGCAGCATCATCTTGGTGACAGCATGCAACGTCATTGTAGAAGTGCACACTCCACATGGAGCAAGCACGGGGATTGTCAGAGGAGTCCTGATTCCAGAAACATTCAAGTCAAAGAAAAATCCACTAAATTCATCTTTTGTTGAGAGGAACCCAGTTTTTATTAACTCTCCGAGGAGGCTCTCAGGATGTGGGACACAACCAGTCCCCCAGGTGGGCATTCCCGCAGGTGGAAGAAGAGGCAGGTGCCCCAGAAAATAGCGTGCTGAGACTCAGGGGGTCCTCAGGTTCCAGTGGGGGAGAGTGGAGGATGGTGGTGACACCTCTCCTGCCTCTGGGACCTCCCACATCCCTGCTGCACTCAGTCCTGAAGCATTCCTTTGTCAGACTGCAGAGCCCCAGGATGGTTTCACTTGCCCTTCTCCCTCCGAGCAGGGCTGGACCAGATTCTCCCTTTGCCAGGATGTTTTCCAGGATTTCTTTCTTTCTTTCTTTTTAATCCTCACCCAAGGATATGTTCGCTAATTTTCGAGAGAATGGAACAGAAGGAGAGAGGGAGAGAAACATACAAGTTGCCTCTTGCATGCACCTTGATCTGGGACCACTCACAGCCTAGGCATGTGCCCTGACTGGGGTTTGAACTCATAACCTTTAGGTTTATGAGACGATGCTCCAGTCAACTGAGCCACATGGGCCAAGGACAGGATTCCTTAAGGAGATCCCATAGTCCTCAGTCTCCTGTCCAAGGACTCTGTGTCCTTCTCTGTCATGGAAACGCATCCCCATCTCCCCTGCCAACGGTGTAAGTTTGGTTCTCTCCTCTGAAGAGTGGCAGAGCAGCTGTCTGTCCCCCTTTTGGGGCGTATTATGCTGGTTTTTCATCTTTTCCTGGTTTTGCTGCCCCAGATGACAGATATTCCATAAGAGTCCTCTTCACCTCCTGTGCACTGGCAAAGAAGCAATTTATCACTGAATTTTTAAAATCCTCATTAAGGCAAATTAAGGCAGCAAAGCTGACAACAGAGGGTTTTTGAAAAAAAAATAGTATTCATGAAATATTTATTAAAACAGCCATTGTAATAAATATTTGAAAACCAGTTATTAACGTTAAATCATATCAGTGTCAAGCATACGTTATACACCGTCTGTTCTGCTAATTGAGTGTCAGGGTCAGACGCGCCGTCTCCTGGCAGGTCGGCTGCAGCAGCATGTTTGTGCACTCTGATGGCTTCCCATAGTCTCCACCCAAGACTGCTCCAGAACCCAGGTCCTTGCAACTGGAGGAAATCCTGGGACACATGGGCCCCTAACAGCTCCTTGCGCAGCTGTAGAAAGACAGGAGGTGGGAGCAGCAGTGAACTTGGCAAAATCAGCATTGGAATGGAACTGCGGGATCCCTAGAGACAGAAAACCTATCTGCCAATGCTCAAGATTTCTTTGGAGATGAGAGTAATAGATGCAGATCAGTTAATTGTGGGAAATACTGTAGATCCCATCGAGTAAGCCCTGAGCCTAGCCCACTGTGGTCTTCTCTGTACCATACCTGCTTCGGTTTCTCTTTGTTTTGCTTCCCTGCCCATAAATGTAATGTGTCTGTCCACCTGTGGCCCCGGACAGACCCAGTGCCTGCACATCCCATGTTTGCTCATGACATGCACTAGATGTGTTCTTGAAGAACACAGCACATGCCCTGCTGGTGCGGCTGCAGTTCAGACTTCTCCCTGGGCCATCTTCTGCGCGTTCTGCTCTCAGTTTCGCTGGCCTCTACCCTGGCACATGTTTTCTCATTTCCACTCTTACCTCCTGGTTGGCTATTCATTAGTCTTTTCTTTTACTACAAAGAAATTGTGAAGGAGAAAATGCAAACAGTCCATAAACTCATCACTCAGAACAAACATTGCCCTCTGACCTTGCTCTTTAGGCCTTATTTGTATTGCTGCTGGCTTCCTCTGTTGTGCCCACTGTCCCATGTGCCCTACCCTCGGCAGGGACATTGACTCTTCAGTTCCTTGGGCTCCCTGAGCTCCTTCTAGCCAAGGGGTTGGTGTACATTCTATTTCTTCAGCCTGGAATGCTTTTCCTGCTATCTTAGCCATAGTTATCTTCTCCTCCTTCTTGAGTTCTCTGCTTAAATGCCTCCTCCCAGCGTTCTGCTCCTCATACCTGTCTCCAGGCCTCATCACAGCTGTCGTTTTGTTTGTGGGACTATTGGACCAATGCCTGTTTTTTCCAGCTTATTATAAGATCCATGAAGAGAAGGGTGTTTGACTCCTCTTGGAATGTTAGCACCCAGCACAGAGCCTGACACAGAGCAGGCACAAATGAATATTGCGGAGTGAATCCATTAAGGAAAAAGCAAATAGGTGGGTCTTCTCACAACTGTGTTGCATAAACTCCTACATTTTGACTTCGTATAAACACGTACTTATATATTACTTACATTTGTGAACCCTATGTGTGATGTTATTTATTTAATACACAGACCAAACAGTAGGCATATTCCTGTGCTATTGTTCTTATTAAAACAAGTCCCAGAGGCTCAGAGAAGCTAGGTAATTTTTTTAGGGCCACGCAGCTACTAAAGAGTAGGTCCTAGGCTCATTGACTTCTGATTTCACGCTCTCTCTAATACATCTTGCAGCTTCCTCTAAAGTTCAGCCTCCTTGTGAGGTATTCCAGTGCATAAACCATACCGAATATATGAATATAAAGATTCATTTTCTAGGTGCTATCATTGCTCTAGTTATTCCCTGTGACCACTCCCCAAGATATTCTACATTTGGACCAAAGGTCAGTTCCTTGCATCAATAAAGATACATACAAAAGGCAGTGGTAAAAACTGGATCTGAGACGAGGAATATCAGTACATTTAGTACTACTGTTCAAAGCAAGCAGGGTCCCAAGAAAGCTAGGAGCAGGACCCTCAATTAAGTGCATTCAGGTTAGAGTCCCCAACAGTCCAAAGCCTGCAAGATGATACCACGATGCACCAGCAAACATAAAAATAATAAAGCCGTTCAGACCTGATGAGGGTGCAAAGCCAATTATTATTTTTCAATACAGTATAAGCAGAATGACTTGCCAATGGGGCAGGAGACTCATCCCATGAATCCCCGAAAGAACAGAATAAATGTTAATTCTATAAACTACAATCTCATGCAAAGCAAAGCAAGAAAATAAATCTGAATGTCAGGATAATAACAGACACAGTAAAATCAATATTGATTATTTTGAGAAAAAGGCAGTAAAAGTGTTAAGTTCTAAGGCTAAAATTATACTAAAAAGCTGGAGTTTAAGCACAGGGTATGGCTCAAGAATGCATACAAAGCATTATCTGAGCATCAATACAGATATTTTATTTCTAGTGTCAACACGCTCTGCTTTATGGGCCAACGTGGCTGCGTGTCTAGGGTCCTCAGAAGTGGCAGGCGGGGAAAGTCCCAGTGGTTGCTATTAATTAGGATCTCGTGGGGTGGGTAAATCTCTTACCTTTGTTTGTGGCCCTGTCATAGTTGCACTCAGCTGTGGGGAGAAGAATGGAGATATACGTGTCCTTCACATCGATGTAAGTGAAAGAAGAAATGAAGAGCAGAACCAGCCAGGCAAAAAGTAAACTCAGTTCCTCGTCACAGGATGTATCCCGTTGGGCAAGTTGCACGCTCGGCTCAGCTTTCTTCTCTGAAGCGAGGTCTCTGCCACTAGGATGAAGAAACCGTTTCCCCTGGAGGCTGGCCAGCCCCCAGAGAGAGGAAATGGAACACCAAGCAGAAATAAAATGCAAGATAATTTAGTTTATTTTGGAAGAGAAAGTGGCCTAAAGCAGATTAAGCCTATCCATTTTAACCACGAGAAAGCACATTCCAATGAAGTCAGACTAAACTGTGTTCCCTGGGAGGTGTCTTCTGTTTTCTTTACTGTGCGGTGAAGTGAAGGGAGTCAGGAAAAGGTGTGGGGGTGGGGAGAAGAATGGGTGCAAAGGATGCACTTGCAGCAGAAGGGCAAAAATGAAACTAGGAGAGGAGGAAAGAGTGAGGAAGATGGTTCAACAGGGGGAGAGGCACAGAGGAGAGAAGTGTGCCAGCACCTGTGAGTACTGCCCCTGCTTCTGACTAGCTCTAGAATCCGAGGCAGCCAATTACTCACACTGCACCCAGCATCCTGCCTGGAAAGGAAGGAAGGAAAGGTGACAGGCCTCCTGCAGACCCCTCTGGCCCAAGGCCCCGGGGTCTACAGTGCTCTCCGACCCCCATGACCTGTCCTCATCTGGGCTCTGTACCTCAGTGATGTTCCCTTTTATTAAATCGACATTTAATGTTGTAAATTAAATTTCCATCAAGATAATGCACGCGTATGGTAATAAAGCGAACAGTCAGAGCGCACCTGATGGTGCAAACAAAACATCCCTTGCCCTATTCTCACCATCCTCTATTCCCGATCCTACCTCAGCCCTTTAGGGCCAGTGACCCTCGGCCTGGACATCGAATCACCTGAGGACTTGACAAAATCTCAGAGCTCCAGCCTCCCCCCAAGGGAATGATAGCCAAGTGTCTGGGGCAGGACCCAGGCATCTTCTTTCTCCGAAGCTCCCGATGTAATAGTGACGTGGAGCCAAGGTTGAGGCCATGGTTTAATCTAAGGCCTAATAGTAACCTAGGAAATCCACTGAAAACTTGATGTCTTGACTTTTAAATTTTAGTCTATATCAACATATTAATTCAATGTTACAAATGGTGAGAATTGAAATTACAAATGCTCCCCTCTCACATAGGCTCTTCTCTCAATATTGGAAATTTTTAGCATAGTTTTAAAAATTATCCTATTTGGTTACATTTGACATATATATATATTTAAACATACTCAAGTCCTTATTTTTACAGCATCAACTTTCGACAGCATCTTCTGCATATTCTCTGGTTAAGATGAGGATGTAAAGGGCCAAACTCTTTCTTCCTTTCCTTCCCCTTCTCTCTCAGGCTCCTTCTCTCCCATTGACAAGGCTGATACATCATTTACGTTCTGGTCTGCAGCTCAAACAAGGTTTCTGTTTTCTATCCACAAGTTTTCTTTAAAAGTTGTAAACTAATAAATAGCATATATGTTCTTGTGACCATGAAAAATATTCTTCAATCTCTGGCAAAGGGGAGGGCTCGGTTTACATTTCCTTCTCCATGAGAGCACCCTCTAGGAGGCTGTTCCTAGATTCCGAGTCAAATAGATTCTTTTTTCTCACACCCTGCCATTTGCTTAAAAGTGCGCCTCATTTTACATTGTTTCTTATGCGGAATATGAATTTTGTATACAATATTTTTTCATGAGGAATTAATTTTCTTTCTCTTGGACCATGACCTGTGTCATGCCTTCCATTATTTTCCAACTCTCAATTATATCTCCTATCCTCAGAAGTCCCTGATTTTTCCTGCTTGCCTCCACTCTGGAGCTCCGCCCTCCTCCTTCCCGTTGGTGACTGACTTTAGGCTTCACACCCAGCAGCTGTCACGGAGGGTCCTCTGCTACTCTCTTACATGGAATCCTCTGTTTCTCAGCTCACATATTTCCTCCTCTGGGGTTATGGAGCACATTTCAAAAGCAATTTCCTCCGAAACAATGGCTTAGAAATAAATTTGTTAGCTCTTACATTTTAAAAGTGATGTTATTCTACCCTTATAGATAATCAATTTATTGTCATCTGGATTACAATTATATTCCCTTTGAACGCTGGAAGCATGGCTGCGTCATTTCCTTTCATTCCCGTGGCTATTTGGAAATCAGGTGGACTGCATGTCTGATTTTCATACCATTGTAGGTAGTTTATTTTGGTTCCCCTGGAAGTTTTTAAAATCTTCTATTTAGAATTTAGTTTGGGTGTTTCTGTTCATTTGATTTTCGTTTTGCCTATTTTCTTTGTCCATTAGAAGCTTTTATAATCACTTTATCAATGAAATAGGTGTACATGTAGGACTTCATCTTTCAAACTAAAAATTCATGTCCTTCAGCTCTGGAAGTGAAAATTATTTTCTTTTATTTATTGTGTTTTCTCTTTCTAGAGCTTCCATTAGTTGATGGATGTTAGATCTTTTGAATCACTCCTGTTTAGATTGTAGTTTTTCCTCATAATTTCATTGTCTTTGAATTTTTGCTTTATATCTAAGAAATTTTCTTAACTGTGATTTCCAGCTATAACACTTAAAGTTTGTCAGTGGTAGTTTTAGTATTAGTGTGCTCATTTGATTCTGCAATTATTCACTTTTTCAGAATGGAGAAAGTAGTATATTCTTCTCTTTCAGGTGATGTTGATAATGATGATGATGAACAAAGTTATTTTCTGTTTTCGAAATTATATCTTTTTTCCAGGGTTCTTTATTTTGTTTGTTTGTCTAAGCTTTTCTCTTTTCCGCTTCTGCTTCTCATTTTTCCAGCGATCTTTATTTGTATATTAATATTTAAGAAGGAATTATTGAGGATTCTGACCTTGGACTTTGAGCAGTATCAGGCAGAACCATATAAAGATACCAACACGCTTAACTAAAAGCCTTAATTTTCCACAATTTGTTCAACTTCTTCCCCGTTTGTTTTCTTTTGACTTTTTATTTCTTCCCTCTGCTATGCCTGCTCACCCCCCAGCCCAGAACCTTATTGGGCTCCATGGGGCAAGCTGGATCCCACCTCCTCTGTTAGCCCCTTTTAGAGTTATTGCTTTGTGTCTCCAAGAAATGCATTAAAATGTCTGTTTGTAAGCAACACCCACATATCCAAGCTCCTCTTCTCATAGCTTTTGCATATTATTTTATTCCTTTCTATTGTTTCTTAGAAGGAATCAGAGGTAAATGTGTGTGCTTCTCGTCTACCATTTTAACCCTAGCAGAGTACTTTAAGATGTTAAATTATTGCTAGATAAAAGGTCCTCAGCTTCAATTTATCTTTTAGTCTTCTGGATTTATGTTCTGAGTAGGACAGTTATTTAAGAAAGAAAACATTTTCTGGATTCAATTGTCAGGGATCCAAATGATATTACCCTCAGTTAGATAAAACCCAGTCAAGGACTAGTGGTTTATATCCTCTGTGAGAGACACACTGATCAGAAAATCACTGTCTCAGAGAACCAAACAGAATCAGATAAACCTCTCAGATAATGTGATAATAGTTTCTCATTTTAACAATTAGGAAGAGGCAGCTCTGAGAAATAAACCTGCCCAAATCACATAGCCAATGAACCTAAATCTTCTCTTATTCCATTATTCTTTACATGATTCCACCCTTAATTTTAATTAAATGTGTGTTGCTTAAAATGTAATTCAGAGCTTTTCACGTGTGGTTAAAAGGCTGTATTTGCATAGACATGGCTCAAGCAGTACAAACGTGTGATCATACCAGAGAACCAAAACTTCTACCAGTAACTTTAAAATAAAACTCAAACTCTTGTAGAATGTTTCTGTGAGGACTACACAGTGGACTCAAGACGCAGATGTGTAATGACTTCCCCTGTTTCCAACATGGCGTGTGTGGCACTGGCCGCTGTAGAGTTGCTACTGGTGATGGCTCCACCAGAGCAGAGTAGTGTGGCCCCAGAGCTCCTGGCTGTGGTTGGGGGCCGCCACAGTGCCCAGAAAATGACCTAAGGACCCACGTCCATGAGGAGGTGGCTCACAACATCATACCAGAGCACAGATCGTGGGTGCCACGTGTCCCAAGAAGTTTCCTCTAAAAGAAAGTGAATTTGTGTTATTTACAAAGCAAATGATCTGAGTTCGTTGGAGACTACATTTTTCTTAAGTAAAAAAAGAAAAAAAAAAAAAGAGAATAATGAAACCCAGCTCAGGCCTGGCTCACATAAAAGCTGATGTAAAACAGATTTACAGCCGGGCACTGCTGGGCTTTTATGTGAGGCTGAGCTTCAGAGGGGGCACATCCATCTCTGAGGAAGCGAAGTGAGATTTAAAAGGCAGCCTTTCTTTGTTCCATAATAGGTTGAACACTTCCGAGTGAAAAGAATCAAAAGGTGTTAAGCATGATATTTATAACGGCAACATCGCACACCTATTTTGGTAATAGGCTTTAAGTACTTAAGACGTAGAATCATCTTATATTTCACCTGCTAGGCTGTGTCTCATTCTTTGTAAATTTGTCGCATCGGAGTGATGTCAATACAGCCTGAAAACAAATGCTTGTTAAACCCGAGAGTTGATGTCCAGGGCCTTAGTTAGCTTAGTGTACAAAGGTCTTAGATTCCCAGGATGATTCAGAAGGCATGTAAATGGATTACTCACAGAAGAGAGGCGTTTATCTACCTAATGTGAAAACCCTAGGTAATAATTACAAAGTTCATTCAGCCTTCCAGAAGTTTAGTCAATATGTCATGAAATATTCAGAAACTGATGCATCTGAAAAGCCCCCTCCCTCCCCTCTGTTTTTCGTTAATCATGCAAGCAGAGTTAGAAACATCTGTGATAGTTTTGGCAGGGAGGTCATTGCTTTATAGGCGCAGTCAGAACAATTTTAGGGCCTTCCCAAGGTTTTGGAATCGTTGTCCCCAACACCTTTGGACACTTTGGCTTTCCTCTAGAGGACCGGGAGAAGAGAGAACAGGGTGCTGAGTGCAGCCAGGGAAACGGAGTTTTACGAGTGCGGTCTAGCAGCAGAGGCTCTCACATTGCACCAATATTGAGAAAGAAGCCGAGGAGCTCGCCCATTTGTGTCTGCTTGAGGAACTGCTGCAGGAACCAAAGGCACATAGTGCTGGGTGAGGTGAGAGATGCGTTTCAGAGTCATATAAGGGCACCTGCGCTTTGTAGAGAAAGTTGAAATGAGAACAATGTCTCTGTCCATATTGAGTGCAAAATAATTAGGTGAGACAGAGAGAAGACATACAGAGAGAAAAAGTTGATTAATTTTCCCACTTCTGGTGTGAAAAGTTCATCAACTGAAAAGCCAAGAGTGCATGAATAACTAGGTAATAATGCGCTTCACTGTCACAATGGCTTCCTTAATTCATTCCTCCCCCACCTACTCCTTGCTCTTGTCTTAGGTGTATAATATTAATGTACAGTTTTTAGTATCTCTGTGGATCTCCGAGTTCTTTATGAACTCTCTGCGAGGGTCAGTGGCAAGTTCCCATTCTTAGAGAAAGAATAAGAACCTGACACATATGTGAAGGCCAGACTTTCTTGGGCCTGCGCTGTCACGCTGTCCCGCTCTCCAGGGCAGAGCAATCTAAGAGCACCGTGGTAATCCTGAGGGCCTCGGTGAGCTCCTCACACCTGGAGAGGGAATATGAGTTCACATTTTCTTCCCTTTTCTGTAAGAATCTTCAGTGCACTCAGCTTTTGGTTTTCAAGAAGCACCACAAATGTATATTAATAAATATGTATACTTAAAATTTTGCATAAGTTTCATGCCATCTTCCTTCCTTGTCAGTCACAGACCCAATAATAGCAGCAGTGAGTATAAGAACAACGTATGTGTTTTTAGAGTCACATCCTCTTTTTCTGGAAGATTTCTGCGTGGAGAACAGAGCTGTTAGCCTACGGACTTATGTGTGTGTTTCTCCAGGGTGAATGAGGTCCAGATGTTCATAACACCATACTCAGGGCACATTTGGCCATTACCCAGATTCTGTTCAGTGGGGACAGCTCTGGACATGATACATTTTGATCTAATCTTGCCCAGTCTCTGTCCCGAATCTGCCACCCAGGGACCCTTGGGGCTCACCCTCTTCAGTTCACGACTCAGCTCTATTTTATTCTGTGCTGTGTTAGGTCTCTCCCCACCCCCTCCCCAGGCTCCCGGAAGCCTCCATGTGCGCTCTCTGCAGTGTAAACGACAGGGGGAATTTCATTAGAGCGATAGAATTTAATTATCCATTTTTAGAATCAAGCGAGGATGTGAGGCTAACAGCTCGACACTTGCCAGAAGCTCCTGGGGCCCCTCTTCTGAAGATGAGTGTGTGCTGCGTGTTCAGAGCCTGGGTTTCATGCTTTTCCCGCCGACCTCCAGAGACTCTGCTCCGTTCCCCACTGCCAAGCGCACTTCCAACCCTGCTGGGTTCTGAGCCTGGATCCTAGGCAGAGAATCCCAATCAGGAGAGCTCACAAAAGTCTTTATTTTGATCATGTTCCCATTTATCTTGTTTTCTTTTTTCTTGTCACTTACTCTTTTATTCCCAATCGTATATACGACCAGGTCAGTTTATTGCCTTCTTCAATCATTGAGTTCTATGCCTCTTTGAGTTATTTTTTAAAGCTGGATTAGCTAGTTTGAAGAGGGAAATAGAATCGTTTTTGAACTTAGTGTCCCTGTTTGAACTTAGTGTCTCCGCACCCCCGCCCTGAAGGAGTGGGAAGACGTGTGCCCTGGGAAACCACCTTCGGTCCTCCGTGGGTCGGTGGGTGGAGAGCTGCTTTTGGCCCCTGGCTGAGGATGCTGCTCTGGCAGCCTTGCTTCCCACCTTCCTAGATAGCGTTTGCGGGCTCACCTGGGTTAAATGATACATGACATGTAAGCATGAGAGCATTTAAACGTGAGGCAACTTGTTCAGGTTTTCTTGGTCCACTCATTTCTCCTTGACATTCTGTTTGACTGACCTAATGTTCATGCTCTGTGACATTCCAGGACTCAGGGAAAAAGAAAGAGCCTTGAAGTTTGCCAGGATCTTTTTAAAAAATATCTTCCTCTCCTTTCTGTCAGTTGGAATAACTTTTGGCTTTATAGCTCAAAGCCCTAACCTCTCTTCTGAACTCTAGATTTGTCTCTCTCAGGTCCTGACATACCTATTTGAGGGTGTAAAGACTGCTCAAATATTTCCCAGCATCCTGATTTTCCCCACCAAATCTAGTTCTTTCCCAGCCTTTATTATTTCAATAGATGGTAACACCATTGATATAGTTGCCCAAGCAACTACAGTTAATTACTTGAGTGAAGATGTCTTCCTGCTTCCTCTTTTTCCATAATTGCATCACGCTAAATATAAACTCTAACAGTGAGTCCTATCAGCTCTATCACAAAATGAATCCCCCGTGCATCTTCTTTTCATCTCTGCCACTACCTCTCTGGCCTCAACCCCAGTGAACTTCCAGCGGACTTCTGCAAGAACCTCTCATCTCTCTCTTCTCTCTCATCTACTAATCATTTACCTACGTGATTTAAAAACAGGGAATACAAGAACAGTTGCTTATGGTTGAATATGGCACAAAAGAGCATACAGTAAAAAGTGGACTTCACCATACTGTACCACATCTCTTCTACAACAAATACCAAATGGAAAACAAAACTAAGTAATAGCTTCTAGGCCAAACTGAATCAATGGCCTTTTTTTTTGGTTGTTTGTGATCTCTTAGTTTCTTATATCTCTTTTAAATGTTTTGCAATGTATGTGCATGCAAATACAAACAAGCGTGATTTTTGCACCCCCAACACAACAATCTTTACGACTCATTTGTGCCAACTTTTTCCCATTTAATAATACATTTTAAAGATACTTTGTTAACTGCAAAGTTACATAAGAGTGTCTTTGTTTTTTAGCAGTTGTTGAACAGTTCCATGATATGGATACTCTTACAAATTCACTTTCTCTGATCTCGATAGACATTTTAGGCCATTTTTAATATG
>VMDR010005282.1:0-52748 GCA_007922815.1 Macrotus californicus | reverse complement strand
CTGGCACCCCTATGATTTGGATATTGGAACGTTTAAAGACATCCTGGAGGTTCCCAAGCCTCTCCTCGTTTTTTCGAATTCTTGTTTCTCCATTGTGTTCTGGTTGAATGTTTCTTTCTTTCTTCTGGTCCACACCATTGATTTGAGTCCCGTTTTTCTTCCCATCACTGTTGGTTCCCTGTACATTTTCCTTCATTTCACTTAGCCGTAGCCTTCATTTGTTCATCTAATTTGTGACCAAATTCAACCAAGTCTGTGAGCATCCTAATTACCAGTGTTTTGAACTGTGCATCTGATAGGTTGGCTATCTCTTCATCGCTTAGTTGTATTTTTTCTGGCGCTTTCATCTGTTCATTTCAGCCATTTTTGTTGTCTCGGCGCGCCTGTTACGTAGTGAGGGGTGGGGCCTTAGGTGTTCACCAGGGCGCGGCAACCCACGCTGCGTTGTGACGCTGTATGTGGGGGAGGGTCCAAGAGGGAACAATGCCGCTTGCTCCGCTCTCTGCCAGTTTTTGGTCACTTCCCCTGCCACCCACAGTCAAATTGGGTCCTTCTGGTGCTGGTTCCCAGGTGGGTGGGCTTCTGCACATTCTAGGACCCTGTGGGTCTCTCCAACGAGCTCTCCTGTGAGGCTGGGAGTTCCTCCCGCTGCTGCCACCTCGACCTCCACAGGTGTTTTCAGTCAGAGGTTTGAGGCTTTATTTCCCCACGCTGGGACCCTGGGTTGTGTGGTCTGTCTCGCTCCCCAGTTGTTCCACCCGCTTTATCTGCACATGAACACGGGACCACCCAGTCCTCTGGCTGCTGCCTCGCCCGGTCCACCAGCCGCCACATTGCCGCAAGTCCTCTCCGCCCAGCTGCCCACCTCCGCCCCTCCTACTGGTCTGGGTGAGTGTTTCTTCTTTAACTCCTTGGTTGTCAGACTTCCATACAGTTCGATTTTCTGTCAGTTCTGGTTGTTTTTGCTTTTAAATTTGTTGTTGTACTTCTTTTGGTTGTGCGAGGAGGCACAGTGAGTCTACCTATGCCTCCATCTTGGCCGGAAGTCTCAAAAGTCACCCTTTTTAACACAGAAGCCTTTTAGCCTACATTGCCATAAATAAATATTAGTTTCCTCATTATTTTCATTATTATATCAGAAATGTATTTTACTAGGGGAAAAAGTTAATATACTCTTACAAATAAAAATTACAGTGTGGCAATCTGTCATTAAGGGAAAAATGCTTTCTGATAGAACATTAAAAATAAAACTCAAATGCTGAGTTACTATATTGGTTGTGGGACAGCTGAGCCACGCAGGCTCAGGCAGGAAGGTGCCTTTTTAAAAACATTTTATTGAATTTATTGGGATGACAATGGTTAATAAAACTATATAGGTTTCAGGTGTACAATTCTATAATACATCATCTGTATACTATACAGTATTATGTGTTCACCTTCCAAAGTCAAGTCTCCTTCCGTCACCATTTACCCCCACTTTACCCTCTTCTACCTTCCCCCACTTCCTCTTCCCTCTGGTAATCCCCATACTGGTGTCTGTGTCTATGAGGTTTTAAGTTTTTTTCTTTTGCTTAAGGCCAAAATTCACCTTTTTTCACCAAGCTCCCCAAACCCCCTCACCTCTGACAGCTGTCAGTCTCTTTTCTTATCTGAATCTGTTTCTGTTTTGTTTATTTTGTTCATTAGATTCCACATTTAAGTAAAATCATATGGTATTTATCTTTCTCTTACTGACTTATTTCACTTATCATAATACTCTCCAGGGCCATCCATGTTGTTGCAAAAGGTAAGGTTTCCTTCTTTTTTTACAGCCGAGTAGTATACCATTGAGTAAATACACCACAGCTTTTATCTGCTTACCAACACTTGGGCTGCTTCCAAATCTTGGCTATTGTAAATAATGCTGCAATGAACACAGAAGTGCATATATTCTTCTGAATTAGTGTTTCAGTTTTCTTCGGATATATTCCCAGGAGTGGAATCGTTGAGTCATAAGGCAGTTCCATTTTTAACTTTTTGAGGAAACTCCATACTGCTCTCCACAATGACTGCACCAGTCTGCATTCCCACCAACAGTGCACAAGGGTTCCCTTTTCTCCACCTCCTCACCACTCAATGTTGATTTATTGATAGCCATTGTGGCAGGTGTGAGATGATATCTCATTGTGGTTTTAATTTGCATTTCTCTGATGATTAGTGATGTTGAGCATCTTTTCATATGTCTATTAGCCATCCATATGTCCTCTTGGAGAAGTGTCTGCTCAGATCCTTTGCCCATTTTTTAACTGGATTGTTTCGGTTTTTTGGTGCTGAGTTATACAAGTTCTTTGTAAACTTTGGATATTAACCCCTTATCAGATGTATCATTGGTGAGTGAGTATGTTCTCCTATTCAGTGGGTTGTCTTTTCATTTTGTTGATGGTTTCCTTTGCCGTGCAAAAAACTTTAGTTTGACATATTCTCATTGGTTTATTTTTTCCTTTGTTTCCCTTGCCCAAGGAGATATATCAAAAAAAAAATGCTACAAGAAATGTTCAGTGTTTTACTGCCTATGTCTTCTCTAGGATTTTTATGGTTTTGAGTCTTACATTTAAGTCTTTGACCCATGTTGAGGTCACTGATGTTCATGGTGTGAGTTGGTGGTATAGTTTCTTTTTTTTTTTTTTTGCTTGCACACATCTGTCCAATTTTCTCAACACCATTTATTGAATAGACTGCCTTTACTTGGGGAGGTGACTTATAAATTACAATTATACTATCATGTTTTTTCACCAATTCATTTAAAACAAGCTGCCATTCTTGCTTTTCAAGGGCCTCCTTATTTTTAGATTCCAGATGGAGAACACAAGCCCTTTTCAACTACTGTTACTACTCAAAAACTGATCCAAGTCCCAGTAGCGTCAACCAGGAGGTTGGTAGAAATGCAGAATCTCAGGCCCCATCCCAGAGCTTGGAATCAGATTCCACAGGTGATCGGTATACACATTAGTGTGAGAGGCAATGCTCTCATTAATCTGCCTCAGTCTGTCCCACTGTACTTGCAGAAGCAAACTCAAGCACCTGTTTTATTTAAACCACATGAGCATGCTCAGCCTCTCACAGATCAGTATCATTTGCTGTCATGGTTCCCAGACGAGGAATCAAGAGGTAAATGGAGGATACGAGGCTTTCCCAGACTACACAGAAAACAGTAACCCCACTGGGACCAGAACGCCTTTCCATGAGTTGTCTGTCTGTTGATTAGTCATACAATCCTACCACGACAGATCAAGTGACGTAAAGACTACCAAAATGTGTACTTCACTGTGAAAGAATATAAAAATTGCAAAGAGAAAGAACTTAAGGAGTTATAAGGTCAGCCTAACTGTGCTTCAGCTGTAATCGGAATATTAATCTAAAAACTCCTAAGTGGTATGAGATGGTCTTTGGGTGTGAAAAATCTGATAAACCTAAACTGAGAAAATGCTTGCAAAATTCCAGAACCACATTTAAACTTGTCTGGTGATAACTGGAAACCAGTTTGTGCCACAGCCTATATAAATGATACTTTAAAATGATCAAGGAGCAAGTGCTAAATAAAAACTAAACAGAATCATAGGTTTTTGGTTAAGTGGTAAACTATAATTAATATAGGTCAGAACATCTACATGCAGAGTACTTAAAAAAAATGTCAGCGATTTATACCCAAGGTAGGTAGGTATAAGTGTGCCTCAAAATTGCCGAAGTCGCTACTGTCCTCTGAAAAGCAAGACCATGAAATTTCAGAAAATGCAGAATTTCTCATAAATAAAGTCTTCGTCCTTCACAGCTCATTATTACTTTAAGGAAGACAAAAAAGAATTTAAAAATTAGAATAAAGTTCACAAGACTAAGTGTTCAACAGTGAGAAGCTGACTGCCACCTGATCACCTTATCCTTTAACATCTCATTGGATGAACCCAAATCCCCAAAACTAAAGCAGTAAGTCTCAGCTTCTGCCTATAAGAACTTCGTTAGCATTCCCCTGGACCAATTCAACATTTTTGGTGATTTTATACCAAATTAACTTCATTCATAAAGTATTGATAATTTCCCATTTTTCTTTATTAATCAAAGGCACCTATAATTACTAGAGTTTCTGAGCAGAATAAGATAATCTGGTAAGTCTCTTACATTAGCTGGAGGGAAGAAACCCTCATGCAGCTACATACCCTTTCCATGCTGAGGGACAGCAGGCCTACTGCATTTTGAGGGCAACTGAATATGTCTGAGAACCCTACAGCAAAGGGAAGAATCAACTAAATAAGAGATGGTACAGCCTACTACATACCTAGGCTAAATAATACAGCCTACTGCTCCTAGGCTGCAGTCCTATACAGCATGCGACTGTGCTGAGTATTACAGGCAACTGTAACACAATGGTGTTTGTATAGCTAAACGTACCTAAACATAGAAACATAGAAAAGGTAAAGATACAGTATAAAAGATAACAAAAAATAGCCCTGGCTGGTGTGGCTCAGTGGACTGAGTGCTGACCTGCGATCCGGAAGGTCGCCGGTCTGATTCCCAGTCAGGGCACGTGCCTGGGTTGTGCATTAGGACTCCAGTTAGCAGCGTGCAAAAGGCAGCCGATCAATGCATCTCTCACACGTTGATGTTTCTTTCCCTTTCTCCCTCCCTTCTGCTCCCTAAAAAATAAAACCTTTAAAAAAAAATTTTTTTTTTAAAAGGTGTACTTGTTTAGGGCACTTACCGTGAAAGTCTACACTACTGCAGACTTATAAATGCTACACACTTAGGCTACACCAAACTTATTAAAATGTAGTTTTCTACAATAATAAATTTTCAGCTTACTGTAACTTTTTTACTTTATAAACTTTGACTTTTTTGTACTAACACTTAGCTTAAAACACAAACACATTGTACAGCTACACAAAAATATTTCCTTTATATCCTTATTCTGTAAGATTTTCTATTTTAAAATTTATTTTATATATATGAATTTTTTACTTTTTAAACTTTTTTGTTAAACACTAGCACGCATACACACTAGCCTAGCTAGCCTACACAGGGTCAGGATCACCAATTTCACGGTCTTCCACCTCCACATCTCATCCCACTGGAAGGGCTTCAGGGAGAATAGCATGCATGGGACTGTCATCTCCTATGGGGACAAGGCCCTCTTCTGGAGTAACTAACCCCTGGAGGACATGCCCGAGGCTCTTCTTGAGGACATGTCACTCTGCTCAGCACTGTGTCCATGGCGGTTTGATCATACATGTGCTCCTAAGCAGATGATGCCGTGAGCTTTTCCTCCCTATTAACAGAAATGTGTTGGTGTTGGGGAGCCCATGTTTTCAAACTTTTTCAGAATCTATTGAAGTCTGAAAAAGCTTCAGTTAAGCAGTTTACTGTGACTTTTTTTTAGAGATTCTTCCTTTTCTTTTCCCAAAGGTTCCTTTTCTCCCACCTCATCTTCAGCTATGCATCCCTGCTGTAGTTCCAACAACTCCTTGTTAGTCGATGCTTCAGGAACCATCCCTAAGAACCCCTCAATGTCACCCTCACCCTCACCCAGGTTAAAGTGTCTGTCATTTCAACCACAGCCTGGTTGGTGTTTGTGGCCTCCTCATCCTTGATGGGTCCTTTGAAGTCATGGACAACCGGACCTCCTGAGTGTCTTCTTCCAGATGCCATGCACACACTCTTTGGTGACATCACCCCAAGCTCAAACAAGACTCTTGATGCAGTCACTGATGTTGTAATTGTTCCAGAACTGCATCAGTGTCTTCTGTGTTTCCCTCAGTGGCAACAATAGCCTGGGCAAAGTTCCTCCTCACACAGCAGACCGTAAAAGCTGCTATAATTTTTTGTCCCACTGGTTGGATCAAAGAGGTGGTGTCTGGAGGGGCAAATGCCACTGTGACAGTGGGATGAAAATCACCAATAAAAGGAGGATGTCAACAGTAAGGGACCATTATCAACAATTAGCAAAATCTTGAAAGGTGTTGTTATTCTCAAACAGGGCTTCTCCCTTTTGCCAGCACAGCAATTCTGGAGAGCATGCTGGAACAGGAGCTGAGTCACCGTGATTTCTTACTGCTCCTGCCGTGCACTGGCTGTGTGCTTACTGATAAGCCTGAAGGCCCTGAGGTTTTCACTGCGCCAGATCGCAGAGGGTTTCAATCTGTGGCCGAAAACACTGCCCCCAAGCAAGACTGTTCTCCTGTCTGGAAAACTGGCACTGACTTGGCCTTTTTATGGGTGAAAATCCTTTCAAGATTCTGTTTCCAGAATAGGAAGGCTTAATTCATGATGAATATTTACTCTGGCAAGTAATTTTCCTCCACAATCAGCTTATCTCAAGTTTCCAAAAATTCTTCAGTTGTCTTCATATCAGCACTCATAGAGAGACTTCACCCCTCACTTTCATATTACATAATTAATAATTCTTGAATTGTTTAAGCCACCCAAAGCTAGCAGTTAATTCAACATTATCATTGGGTTCAGCCTTTTCTTTCAATATTGGCAGGGGGGAACCTTCTTTCTTTGGCAGTTACCATAACGGTGCTGAAAGGAATGTGCTTCTGTGTCTGGTCTTCTATCTAGGTCATTAGAAGTTTATCTATGTCTAACATAGGCCCTTGTTGAACACTGGTTAGTCTCATTGCCTCCAATGAAGCAGATCCTTGAATGGTTTCCATCACTTTGTTCTTATTCTTCAAGATGGTAGCTACGGTGGAATGAGACACACCTGACTGGCGAGCTATAACCATCACTGATTTTCTACCTTCACAGTTAATCACTTTTAATGTTGCTTCCAGGCCAGTCACTCAATGTGTAACCTCGTATAGGCAAAATTAGCAATGGATTTTGTACACTTAGGGACCATGATGAACAAAACAACACAAGATCAAATCAAGCACAAGAGAACATAATGCCATCCAAAGACATAATAAACATGAACTGCATGAGGGGGCTGCCAGCATAACAGGGCACACTGTTCTACAGCAAACTCTTTTTTTATAAGTAGAACAAGCAGACTCTAAAACAACAGTAAAAAGTATAGCATACTAGATACATAAACAAGTAACACAGTCATTCATTATCAAGTATCGTGTACTGCACATGACTGTGCGTGCCATCCTTTTATGACACGCAGCACAGGACTGTTTACACCAGCATCGCCACCGACACATGAGTAGTGCATTGCACTATGACTTCAGAATGCCTATGACCTCACTAGTGGATAGGAATTTCTCGGCTCTGTGAACGCATGGGGCCACCAACATAGAGTAAGCACGTGGTCCAACACTGACCAGAATGTCATCGAGCAGCGCATGACTGTATTTAAGTAAAATGGGTTGGAAGGAAACCTACCAAATTCATGGGGATGGTTATCAGGATGGAGAATGGAGAGAATGGACTCAAGGAAGCCTCAATTTTATAATTTTTTTTAAATAAAAGAGTGATAAAGTATAACCAATTTTGAACTGTAACAGTGTTGGTTAATTTACTGTTTGTAATTTTCTAAGTCATTGCAGTTTCTAAAAATAAAAGGTATTTGGAATAGAAGAAAATTGACTACAAGAAATAGCTATCGCCCTGGCTGGTGTGGCTCAGTGGATTGAGTGCTGGCCTGCAAACTAAAGGGTCGCCAGTTCGATTCCCGGTCAGGGCACATGCCTGGGTTGTGGGCCAGGTCCCCTAGTGGGGGCCATGTGAGAGGCAACCACACACTGATGTTTCTCTCCCTCTCTTTCTCCCTCCCTTCCTCTCTAAAAATACATTTTAAAAACCTTAAAAAAAAGAATTTTAAAATCTCACATTCTTTGAGCTACTGTTCTTCCATCACCCCTCCAGCTAAGAAAAATATCTGAGGGTATTTTCTAAACCTACAGAATTGTAGAACTTTCTGCTCTAAGGGTAAAAACAGACTATTAGCAGATACTAGGCACAGTAGGTACTCAACAAATACCTGAATTTAATAATTTAATAATTGTCCTAATGTGACCTCCCCACATCTCTATATCCTCTCTTTCTCTTACTTCCCCTCCTCTCACATCCCTATCTTTAAATCTAGCTAGCAACACCAAACACAGGCAATGAAAGTTAACCAGGCAACTGCCTACTCAGAAAGCAGGAATTTTCTATATCAAAAGAGGTAGTTCTAACCTACCTCTTCTGTCTCATACAAAAAAAGATTTGGAGAAAAGTACACTTTAAAGATTGTAAGAGTCATTTATTCCAGCAGCAAAGAAGCTATGGTTCCTTTGGAATTGCAAAGGAAAAATGAACCACGGTCTGTGCTTGGTGCCTCTTAGGACATCTGCCCAGGTACACAAGCATTAGAGTACCTGTCCTCAGGGGTGCATTAACAAGAACTGGCCTGGGTTCGTTCCTACACACATCACACACTAAAGCCAGCAATGCTAGCTTGTATATTCCGGGCTGGGAACAGGTCAAGATATCCACTAGCCCTAGAGATAGGATTCACCCAAAATCTTTAAAAGACTTCTAGGTACTGGACATTTTTATTTTTAATACTTCATTTTTGCATATTTAAATTTCTCTAGACATCTGTTTTTTTAAAAAAAGATCAATGGAAGGGTTCTATTGGGTATTTGTCAACTAAACAGAGTGGAAAAACCATCTCTGTCCTTTGGGTGATATGTTAGTCCAAACCATACATTTAGACATACATGTATGTAAATGCAATGGTACATAAGGGCCAGGGATCAGTCCACATAGGTGATATGTATTCATTCATTTCAAGAAATATCCAGACCTTGGCCAGGTAGCTAAGTTGGCTGGTTTCATCTTTTCTTTTTTTCCCAAGATTTTATTAGTTTTAGAGCAGGGAAGGGAGAGAGAAAAAGGGAGAGAAACATCAATGTGTGGTTGCCTCTTGTGCACCCCCTACTGGAGACCTGGTCAGCAACCCAGGTATATGCCCTGACTGGGAATCGAACCCACAACCCTTTGATTTGCCGATCAGGGATCAATTCACTGAGCCATGAGAGCCATCTTAAAATGCCAAGCTTCAGGTTCAATCCTTGGTAGGGCTCATCAAAGAAAAGCAATACATGTGTGAATAAGTGGAATAACCAATTTATTCTCTCTCTCCTCTCTCCCTTTCCCTCCTCAAATTAATAAATGCAAAAAAAAAACCCCAAAAAATAAAAACCCTGGCTGGTGTGGCTCAGTGGGTTGAGCACCAGCTTGCAAACCTAAAGGTCACTGTTTACCAGTCAGGGCACATGCCTGGGTTGCAGGCCAAGTCCCCAGTTGAAGGCATGCAAGTGACAACCGATCAATGTTTCTCTTACACACTGATGTTTCTCTCTCTCTCTCCCTCCCTCCCTTCCCCTCTCTCTAAAAAATAAATAAAATCTTTAAAAGATAAATAAATCCCTGACTGGTGTGGCTCAGTGAGTTGAATGTTGGCCTGCAAACCCTAAGATAGCTGGTTCAGTTCCCAGTTAGGGCACATGCCTAGGTTGCAGGCCGGGTCCCCAGTTGGGGGGGTGTGAGAGGCAGCCAATTGATGTTTCTCTTTCACATCTATGTTTCTCTCCCTTCCCCTCTCTCTAAAAATAAATAAATAAATAAATCTTTTAAAAAAAGAGAGAAGTACAAAAAAAGAGAAATATCCAAACATACTGTGGTTAAATAGCAAGTAGGAGTGAATTATAAACTCAAGGCTGACACCACTGGAGGAATGAAAATTATTCAGAAAATAGGCATCAGCTAGTAAAGCTGGACATGCACACACACCTGTGACCCAGCACCAAACCAGAAACTACCCAGATGTCCATCAATGACGAATAGATAACTTGCAGTATGCTCATACAAAAATGAACTAATTACAGTCACAGGTAACAACATGCATGAAATCTTAAAAATATATAATGCTAAAAGAATTTAAAAATAAAACTTATTGTGTGCATATGTATATATATCTGTATATGCATATATACACATATATTAAACTAATTCTAGTCACAGGAAACAACATTGATGAATCTTAAAAAATGCTACAAAAATTTAAACAAAAAAATTATGTCTTTGTGTAGCTACACACACACAATATTGGTTTTTTAAAAAGGATTTAAAAGAATGCAATAGTTCATTGGCTTCCATATTTTCCTTTCCTCTTCTAAGTCTAGCTAGATCACAGAGTTAAGTTTGTGAAATAAAAACTAAACAATAACAAAAAGAATTCCTACTTTGATCCCATTTGCACAAAGGTAAAAAATAAAATAGGCAAAATGCAACTGCTCTGGCTCAGAGATCTATATTTAGGGTATAAATCTACAGGGGGAAAAGGAAGTGCTTCCCACAAAACGAGGCTGGTTACCGGCAGGGTTACCTCTGTGGTGAGGGACAGGCTGTCGCTGGGAAAGCCTGGGATGAGGGCACTTCTTGACCCACAAAGCATTTAGACTGTGTTTTATGTAAAATAATTAAGTTATGCATTTACGTTTTATGCCGTTTTCTGTGTGCTGCAATTTAGAATTTTAAAAAAGCTTAAATAACTACAATGTTGATTTTCAGGGATTCAGATCCATTATAATTCTAGCTAATCTTGGGAAAGAGCACTTCCTCTCTGAATGTCGCTATCAGTTTGTCAACTTCATGAGGCCAGGGACCTTATTTGCCTTCTACCCCAGCAGTCACACAGTACCCTCTGGCATGGCGGAATCCTCCATAGTTGTCTAACATTTAAACACAAAACTCTTGATGTGAATTTTGTTTTCACTCACCCACCTGAAATTACTGCCTTAAAGTGTGCCCACATTAACACGTCCCCTTCGTTGTCCTCAGCCCAGTGGAGCTTTCATAAATAACTAAAGCTACCACCTTAAATGTTCACTCTGTAAGTTTACACCCAGGCGCTGTTGCTTTAGCAACTCTCCCTGCCTTCCACTCCCTTTTATGCCTCCTTATAAGCAAAGATGAATACACAGTAGCCCTGGATTTCTTCTTTTCTAAAGGTAAAGTTTCATCTGCAGCTGAGAGGAACACCTAGGACCTCAATGACTTCACTGCTTTGAAGATGGTTAAGAAGAGGTGTCTGCCACCATCCAGAGAAAGACTACCAATTGATCAAAGTTAACTAAACTTTACAACGAAGTTGTAATTAAAATGCGTGCTACCTGTTCTAAACAGAAATCAAATCTCTCTGAACAGGACCAGTTAATTTTATAATTCATTTTGATTAAAAAATCACTTTGTGCAAAGACATGTATGAAAATGCTCAGAAAAGTCTAAAATGAGACACACAAACCGATAAACACACACACAGCAGGTGTTTTGGGAACGATGCTCAAAAGGCTTTAACCTTATCTGTAAAGTTTTAATGTTTTACAGAATGATTGAAAGTATTTCTTGTGATATTTAGAAAAGGCATTTTAATCCATTTTACCTTAAAATAAAGTTCCAATTACAAAGAAATCCACCAAGATACCTTCCTAAAGACCATCATTTAAAAATGCTAGTTTTTATGCTCAAGTTTGAAAGGATTTCCTGGAGTCATTTACCTGGCCAGTTTTTATGATATAAATACATTTATGCTATTCTTTTAAAGGATATTATAGAAATCATACCTGCATTCAACCACTATGAAAGATTTCAGAGGAGAACGCAGCATAGACACCTTCGACACTGACGTTAAAAAGACTTGGAATGAAGGAAATCATCTCCCCTTTTATGGGGGAAAGCCAAAAATATCAAGCAACTACCTCTCCTCCCCCAAGCGTCAGAAGATGAGTCAGAGCTGGAGGCAGGAATAGTGCCCATGTGTCAAGCCGCCTGTGCAGGGCTTCTTCCTACCTCCCCACCCCGCAACCCTCTTCCCTCGCCCAGGATGGGGTCCCTGCCTCAGGTGCTCCCTGCCATGAGTTCTCAGGTGTCTCTGGTGAAGAGAGGTGGCTATTCATTCTGGGGGTGCCTCAGTCCCTGCATTTTTAAAGGGAACTCAAGAATGGGGGCTTTTCTGAGTCCACAACAAGTAACAATCACCAAATGCAGCTCAAGTCAGATGCATACAACTTTGCAAGGGAAATAGCACCTTTGTTCCCCTCGTTTTAAAGAGCAGGAAACACCCAGAGCAGCTGTGACTTGTCCAGTATCACTTCACTTTGTGACAAAGCTCAGTCCCTAGCATGGAGTTGAAGGCTGGCCCCAGACTCTTTGATTCTGAACTGATCTGCACAACCTCAGGGAGGATGTTCCAACGTTACACTATACTTGAGTGGCCTTATGAACTAGAAATTCCAGGAAACTCTGGGTTAAATCTTTTGGTCCATATTCCTTTAAGATTAGTAAAGAATCGGGTCTTGGCTCTTTTCCTCCGTTTTTACATCTGTAAAGCGGGATGGTACTGCTCTCTACCTATCCCGCTCATAAAATTACAATGAACAGAAACTAATCAATACCTGCCTTGAGGTCTTGCTGGATAAAAGGTACAGGGTTGTTTTTTGTTTTGTTTTGTTTTGAATAAATCGCTAGTCAGTGGAACTGCATTTGTAAGTCACTTCCCTCGCCTCTGGGATGCTCAGTTACCATAACACTGACTGGTACCACTGGCAACATCCACCTAAATTAAATACTATAGTTATACAATCCACTTAAGGCAGCTACAGCACGCAATTCTCCTCACATACAAACAACTCAACTTCGCTTTGAAGCAAGGGTACTTAGAAAAAATAAGACACGTTAGCACTGTGCACACCAATCTATCACAGCAGAGAAAAATACTCAAGTTGAATACTTGGCATTGCTGAAAGTCAAGTTGCTCCTATCAATGCACCAGAAACCTTTGGCAGATGCAAAAGGCCGCCGTTGGCGGCTGTGGCTCAGAGAGGGCGAATGCCGTCGGCAGGGTGAAGAGGTAGAGGCCGTGGCGGGGCCGCAGAGCAGAGGGGTGGGGGGCAGGGGCGCAGACAGGGATGCTCGCGCGGGCGCCCGAGGGTCGGCATCGGGTCCGGGTGTCCGCCGAAGGAGGAGAGCAGCAGGAGGTGCGCGCGGAGAGCCAGCGAGGCGGGGACTGCACGCTGAGGAGGGGGCGCTGCGGAGGGCCCCGGGCTTCTCCTCTCCCCGCCACCGAGAGGATGCGAGAACCCCTGGGAGCAGGTGGGGGCGCCGGCACAAAGTTTCCAAAGACTAGGGTCGCGCGGGGCCCTGGCCGCCCGATACCTCTGGCGCCCCGGAGCCGCGTCGGCGCCAAGTATCGTCCGCCCACCCGCCGCCCTCCACCCGGGCCGCGGGCCACGTACCGGTTCCGCTGGGATCGCGGCTGACGCTCCGTCCTCCTGCGCGGCTCCCGGCTTCTGCGGACTGGCCACCGAGCTCACCCCTCCTTCTCACCTCCGCCCGCGCCCGGGGCGGGCCGCGCGCACGCTCCCTGTGCTCCACCGCCCTCACCCGGGGCGGGGGTGGGGGGAGAAAGGGGGTGCTTGGGGCAGAGGGGGCGGGGCTTGGGACGGGGGCGGGGCTTCGGTGCCGCGCGGGGGAAGCCAGCGAGGGACGCCAGGAGCCGCGGGCGGTGCGCGTGCGCAGTGCGCCTTCCGTGCCCAGCGGCTGGTCCCGGGCGCGCCCCCAGGTCCTGCGACACTCGCCTCCCCCGGCAGACCCTGTTTAGGGGTCCCCTGCTGTCTCACTCTCTGCCTCTCTCCTTTCCCACTTCAGCGTTTACAAGCCAGGGTTGGGACCCCGGTGCAGGTGTGGGTGTACTACGGTTCTTTCTGGATGTGAGAGGGTTAAAGGCAAGAAAACGACTATTATAAAAGCGGTGAAGACTGCAGTTAGTGACTAATCAGTGATTCTCACCCCACCCCCACCTTCTATCCTGCCGGGAGAGCCTGGGATTTGGGATCGAAGAGGGAAGGGAAAATAAATCTCGTGGTAACTGTTGGATGACTTTTGCTTGGGCAGGTGTGGGCGGTTTCCAGTAACTGTGGGAGGCTATATTGTCCGAGACACAAAAGTAGCTGTAGATACGGCCACCCTTTGCCTGCCCGTGACCGCCAACCCACCACCACCACCAACAACAACACAGGTATCGCCTGAGTCTCCAAACCCCCGATCCACAGCCAGTGCCTCAGAGGTAGGGATGTAGGGTCTACTGAGCCCAGGCTGAACATATGGATTCGTTGAGGGGTCGTTTGCTGTCACTCTGAGGGTCGTTTTTTAATTTAGGTTGGCCCATCTGTAAATGAGTAGATGCAAAACGGACTTTTCAGCACAATCCTGCCCTGGCAGGCGAGGGGAGGTATAAACGACTTCCTCGGGGCTCTGCGGTGAGTCAGACACCTAAGAGTCCCGACTCCACGCCCAGCCCCTTACTCACCACCAGATCTATCTCCTCGCCGTTGTGAATCGTTGGCATCGGAACTGCTGAGCAATCAAACGAGCAGTCATAGGTTTAGGGGGAGGGGTTGAAGAGGGGAGTAAAGGCCTCATTCTGGGTTTATAGCTCCTGGCATCTTCAACTCAAAAGCTTTGAGGCTTTTTCATACTGTTCCTAGTTCCCAGCCCAACTCTGAGTCATCCCATGGGTGCAGGAATATCTACAAGTTCTGTTTGCTTCCCAGACAAAAACATAACATGAAAGACATCTTTTGTGATGAGCTTAGGGTAGCTAAAAAGGTCTAGGATGGAGAGATTTGTTTATTTTGCCGTCATAAATAGAGAATCAAAGCTTTAAAATTAGGCAAAGTTAATCTTTCTGCAGGAGAATATTGCCTGGGAAGGGCATCTTCCTAGTACTAGATTGCTCCACCATCAATTCATCTAGTAACTTATTTTTGACATGCCAATACCAAAATAGCAAAATGTCTAATAGAAGCGATTGTATGTCGCTCTCGCTTCTTTCTCACCCCACAGTCTTTCCTTCAGTCAATTCAGTGACTCAGCAGCACAAATAGATACATCCCTCTTCGGATTGAAGCTTTTTTGTTACCCACAAGGCAGGCTTCCAGAACAGCTCTAGTTAGTGACAAGGAGCAGGGCGTCTTCACGGATTATGGGAACTAAACTACCATGAAGAATCATATCCTCGTCGGTGAAGAGGAGGGAGGAGGGCTGACATGTTGAATGTGATACATCTGTGAAGATCTGGAGATTAAGGGAGTCAGAAAGAAGTGCTATATTCAGCAAGATCACTTAGTGACTGCACATATAGGCCTGTAGGTAGGGAGGTGCTTCATGCCTTCACGGTGCAAGTGGAGGCTTCTATATGCTTCTACCAAAGGAAAAAAAAAGCAACTTGAAAGTAGTATCTTCTAGACCAGCACTGTCCAATGGAACTGTGATGGAAATGTCCCGTTCCTGCACTAATACAGTAGCCCCTAGCCTCATGTGGCTTTTGAGCACCTGAAATGTAGACTAGTGTGACTGAGGAACTAACTGTATTTTTAATTTTAATCTTAATCAATTTAAATTTCAACAGCCACATGAGGCTGGCTAGTGGCCACCTTGACTAGAAACAGATATCTTTATAGGTGCCAACTATTTTGAATATTAAAACATTTTAGATGTCATTGGCTACAAATGTATGACTTGTCTATGCTTAGGGAGGCATGGGTACTCCTGGCTACACCTAAATAAGCAGGGTTTTAGAGTGGTGCAGCTTCTGTCCAGAATGAGAGCTGATCCGATCAGACACATTAACTAGGGGATGGAAACTTTTACTCTGCTTGGCTTCTGATGTCTGCCTTTTCAGAAATATGTCTCCTTAATTGCTTGTGCTCCTTAGATTAATCAGACCTCTATGGGTCCCTCAGAAAGAATAGTTGCATTCTCCCATTTGTACCATTGCCTCTGGTGAACAAGTTGACAGCAGCTTTGATACATCTGTCAGGACTGGGAACAGCAGTGGTTGGGGCTCCTTGGTCTACAGAAGTTCACCATCAGGTCCTGTTAGTCACAGATGTCTCAAAGCCCTGCTTGCTAATGCCTGTGATTCCAGATTATGTGCCATCCATCTGGAGTTAAAATGCCATACTGCACCTCTCCTGAGAGGTACAGGGTCAAGCTATTGTCTTTGGCACATTTGAGAGGGACAGAGGGTACCAGGTATCTGGGTGGAAACTCTACAAATGTGGAAAAGATAAAAGACCTAAGAGACAGGAATCCCAAAACACATTTCACTGACTACAGAAATTGCCTTAAGGCTTGTGCTATTTTATAAGATGTTACATAATACCTTTTATGGCTATCATGAGGATTAACTAAATTTTATTAATATAAAATACTTTAAACTTCTATTTTTAGAGTGTTTATAGTTTTCTTAAGATGTATTTTTCCATTAACAAACAAATGTCACATCGCCAAAGAAATAGAGTGAGTGCAAACGAATCACCCATAATTTTACTACTTAAACAACAATTAGCGTCTTTTCTTTCTGGTCTTTTTACTATGCATGATTTTTTTGTTTTCTTTACACAGTGACAATCATAGTGCACACAGTTTTGTAATCTGACTGCAGGCTTCTTGAGCTAGGCATTATATAAGGGAATATTTCAACATGTCTAGGATAACTAGGTCATTTAACATGTATCTGTCTCTGAAATTCTCTGCCCTTAATTCAACCCTGGGGCTGTGGCAATGATGCACAGAGATGAGAATTCCAATATAAACAACATCCTTGGAAGATGCTCATCTGCCTGTTTTAACATTCGCTCTGTGTCTTTCAGGTCTTAGTGTCCCTGTGTGAGACTTTCTCCTGCTGTGAATTGTGTGGCATAGGAAAACCAAGTGCTTTCCTATACCTGGCTGGAGTTAAACAAAAATATCAAAGGCTCCATGGGTAGGGAGAGGGGTGGGGGGGAGGGAGGTACCAGGTGGTTAATATACCTTATCCCATTTAATCTTCATCAAACTCAGTAGGTAGTTATTATCAAGCACACTTTAGACACAAAGGGTTGAGAAACTTGCCCAAGGTTGTATTATTATTAAGGAACAGAACAGGCACTAGCACTCAGGTCTTTCCAACACACTGGACAGGTAAACAAAGAATCATATAAACTCTTAATGTGAAAAGGAAAAGAGGAGTTTTAAAAAATTACAACTAGAATGTATTAACATATTCTGTAAAAACTGTCTTTAAGAAATGTTTAAAGAAAAGGGAAATGAAGAAATGAAGTATTTCCTCCCAAGAGTTAGTCACCTCTGGTAGTAAATGTCCCTGTCAGTCCAAGAGCCTAAACACTTCCCCTCTAGTTAATTTTTTTAAGATTTTGTTTATTTATTTTTAAAGAGAGGGGAAGGGAGGGAGAAAGAGAGGACAGACACATCAATGTGTGAGAGAAACATCAATTGGTTGACTCTTGCACACCCCCAACTGGGGACCTGGCCCAAAACCCAGGTATGTGTCCTGACTGGGGATCAAACCAGTGACTTTTTGGTTTGCAGACCAACACTGAATCCACTGAGCCACACCAGCCAGGGCTCCCCTCTAGTTATAAATCACTACTCCTAAACTCAAGTCTCTGACTATGCCAATGAAAGAGTGGAATGTGAATGGGGGTAGGTGGTTGAGGTTCCCAGATTGTTTAGAAGGTAACATCTAACCTACTGTATTGCTCATCTGCTCTGCTTTGCCAAATAGTAGCAAATCTGTGTTAGAGCAAGTTGAAAGCCTCAAATGGTTCTTCTCCTCCACCCCAACCCAAGATGTACACATTGTTGCTGCAAACATACCTTGGCTACAGTGTCTCCAGAGCCTGGAACAATGTCTAGCTACATCCTGGATGCTAATCAGCAGTATCTCCTTTCACCAAAGGGCCTCTAAGCTCCTAGACCCTATATCCACCCCACCTTGCCACATCTGCTGCAAATCCATGGCTTGCCTTTTTCTTTCTCCTAGTTTCCATGGAGATGCAACAGTTTACTTCCCCCCCCCCCCCACTCTAAGCCATGGTTATTTTTAACCATAAAGCCCTGAGCCAGGTCACAGCTGGGATCTGGATGGAAGATGCAATGACGTCTATAGCCACCCTTCTCCCCGGCAGACACCTTTTGTGTAGTTGCTGGGGGTGGAAAGCACTCCTGGGAGATTTTGCTCTCAAATGCGTTTTTGCTTTGCATCATGCAGTTAAAACTATGCTTAGATTTGACAGCTGTCCTGAATCTGAAACCATGCATGCCCAAAACAAGGCAAAGATTTTCTTGTGTCGGGGGGAGGGCGGGCTGCCAGGTAAGATTGACCTAGCTGTCACCTACCTGTGGCTAGCACTTAAATGCCCTTTGGTAAAAATATATCAAAGTGCTCTCCTTTAGGCAAAAAATAGGGCTCTGGCTCCTGCCCCCAATAGAATAGCTTTTTCTGCTGAGCTTGACCTTGGTTAGTAAAAGGCTCCTAATAGGATACTGTAGGGAAAAGCTGTTCCACCTCCCCAGAGCAGACAGCAAATTCCCATAGTGTCAGGGTTCCAACACTGCTGCCCCTCCTCCCCTACCAAAGTTCAAAGTGCAAATTGGCACCTCCTGCCCCCCATTTCTTTTTTTTTTATTAATTTATTTATTTTTAGAGAGGGAAAGGGAGGAAGAAAGAGAGGGAGAGAAACATCAATACGTGAGAGAAACATCAATCAGGTGTCTCTCACACGCCGCAAACGGGGAATCTGGCCTGCAACCCAGGCATGTGCCCTGACTGGGAATCGAACCAGCCACCTTTTGGTTCACAGGCTGGCACTCAGTCCACTGAGCCACACCAGCCAGGGCGTGCCCCCCATTTCTAAGGCCCCTGGTTGGGGAGCTAAGTGTCTTCATGGTATTTCTGAACTTTTTACTTCTTTTAAATAACTTTTTTTGAAAACCTATTAAATTACCCTGAAAATTGCCCTTTTCATCTTAGACATCCTACCATTGGAAACTGAAATAAATATCAGAGTTAGCCCAAATTCATAATAAATTTTCTTGTAGAGGATGTTGATTGGGAACATTAAAATCAAGCTCCATAGTACAGGTTTCATTAATTTTTTTAATTTATTTATTTTTAGAGAGAGGGGAAAGGAGGGAGAAAGAGAGGGAGAGAAACATTGATCAGCTGCCTCTTGCACACACCCCAACTGGGGACCAGGCCCGCAACTCAGGCATGCGCCCTGACCGGGAATTGAACTGGTGACCTTTTGTTTTGCAGTGTGATGCCTAACCAACTGAGCCACATAGGTCAAGGCTCCGTAATTTTTTTTTATTTATTTAAAGAATATATTGTTTATGTTTTAAAGGAATCCTCTAAATGAAGGGTGATAAGGAGAAAATCCAAATCAGTTACTGCTGTTTTAATGGGAGAAACGAGCAGGTTAGGTCATCGCCAACGATTTCAGGAACAGGGGGTGCGCTTGGCAGACAGCTCTCCGAGTGGGAGAAGAGAGATGCATTAGAAGTGTCACGAGCTGGCACTTAGCTGTCAGTTCACTATGGAATAAGGGTGGTAAGATGACAGCATTTCAGCATTTGTGCTTCGATTAAGAAAAAATGTTGGTTTCTTAAAACTATGAGGTTTTGTTCTGTTCACACTTCCTAAGATGCTGCTTCTGTACTACATAAACTCTGGATCAAGGTATATTAATTAGCAAGCCACCTGGAAGCTTTCTGTCACCTAAGACCCCAAGGGAGACCAGAGCAAGCTGAAAAACAAAAAACAAAAACCATGTGTTGCTTGGTTAAGAAGGAAAGATTAATTCGACCAAGTTAGTTTGATGCTATCCCCTGTGCTCCAAAGTAGAAAATAAGTGCATCAGACTTAATTATCCAGTCCTCAAAGACATAAAACAAGTCTGGACTGGCAAAAGTTAACTATAGACTCTCAAAATAATGATGTATGGTGATATTCAAGCTTTTTGTATCCTTCAGTTTGGGGTTTTAAACTATTTAAGGGCTGCTTTCTGCATTCTTATCTCAACTTCCTTATTCCTACTCTTAACAGGGAAGGGGCCCAGTGTGCAGTGTGCACATACCAAGCAAGTAACTCATAGTGACAAAGGCATTTTAATGTCAGATGCAAGACATTCATCCTTTCCTTAAATATCCAGGTATCTCGACTGTGAGCCCTGTCGAATCAAAGGGCAGTTAATGCTTTCATCCCAGCACATCTCATCTTGCCGAAGCCAAGGCACTGGCTAACACTCAACAGAAAAACTCTGTCCCATTAGATTTAGAAACATGCTTTCCAGACCTCTCAGAAATCATTCATCTGTCACTCTAGCCCCGCACCCCCCATACACCGCCCCCCCCCCACCACCACCAAAGCAGCACAACAGCACCTTTAACAGCTCTGATGCAGATTTCATAGATAGGCTTAGGTTCCGACATATTCCCTAGTTAAATGCTCTCCATTATTGTTCTCACTCCCAAATGAAATGCCTAGGTCAGCGTGACCATTACTGTCCTATCCTGGGTGCTCCCGCCTTGCTTGCACTGAGATTCTGCTCAATTTCACATACATTTCACTCAGGAGGTCTGGTTGGTGTGTCTGACTGAAGAGAAATCCTTCATCTTAGCCTTGGCCTCTACACAAGGCCATAGATATGGTCGAGTCCCACTTACAAGAGATGGCCCGCCCCTTCTGGCAGATCAAGTAGAGGTTAAACACATCTGGTCTAAGCCCATCGGAAAAGAAAGCAAAGCTTCCAGATCAGCACCTCTTGAATCAGACTTTAGAAATTTAAGCAAATAAAAAGCCAGGTATGTGTAAGTTGTGGAAAAGCTTTTTGTGCTGACAATAATCCAATGTATATTTAGAAGAAACCCACAAAGATCCTTAAAAGTGGATGAATCACGTTCTAGAATGCTGTTCAGAACGTAACACTACCTTCCTGCCTGGAGATCAGAGGAAAAGTGTTTCGGAGTAAATGCGAACAAGTTTTTTCCAAGCTTCTCTTTGTAACTTGGGCTTGATTCTTCACACTGGACATTTTAGTTCTTTTATTACATACCTACATATCTCCTAAAGCTAGAATGACTTACTAGCTGGAATTTTGTTGTTTTTGATGTCACTGGTCTCCTTCCAGCTAACCACAAGCTGGTGATGTCATTATTAAAAATGGGCAACTTGTTCTTACCTTTCAGCAAGGACTGTTAATTAACCACTGAGTTGAGATTTTAAACGGGTGGGGGTTGTAAACAGTAAAAGAATGAAAACTAGAATCCAAGAAAGGATAAACCACAAATAAGTGGTCTCAAGAGAGACAGTCTAGGTCTTTAAGCACAGGAAGGATCATTATAGGGAAAGACATTTGTTCCCCATTTCCCAACACTGGAAGAGAAGGATATGCTTAAAATGTCAACAAAACCTTTAATGTTAGATTGCAATAAAAATTCCTAACAGTAAAAAGTCTTTATTCAGCTCTGGCTGGTGTGGCTCAGTGTATTGAATGCTGGCCCGCGAACCGAAACGTTGCCAGTTCGATTCCCAGTCAGGGCACATGTCTCTCTTTCTCCCTCCCTCCCCCCTCTCTAAAAGTAAATAAACATATATTTTTTAAAGTCTTTATTCATGTTGCCGAGTTTCAGAGTACGGTGTTTCTCTTCTGAGGTGGTCTGGACTAAGACCTCCATTAATGCAGCAGGCACATTCTCTGACATGCCCTTGCTAGCTCTCGATTGTGAGTAAAAACAAGGGGCTTTTCTCAGCGATAAGAACATGGAAGAAAATAATGGACTTGAGCCAGCCACATCGATCTATCAGCAAGTGCTCTTCCATCATAAAGGCAGAAAGAGAGCGACTCAGTGACTCCTTTCAAGAGTACTTACTCATCACCCAAAATAGGGTCAGCCTTTGAGAGCCCCGCTAGGGATTCTTGGTCTTAAATTCTGCAAAGTTGGATTTACCAAAACAACGATAATGACAATCCTCCTTTCTAAAATCCAGTTATTTGAAAGTATGGCCTTATTTTTCTATCACTGTTTCCAACCATGCCGCTTTTCCTCATCAAATCTACAGATTCCCCAGTTTTTCAGAGTTCAACTGGTTCCAAGGTTTCTATGAGGCTGTCCTACCATCGTCCCACTCCGAACTACCACAGCTGCCCCGTGTGTCCCAGACAACTAAATCTCTTGGCACCATTCTCCTTACTCCCACGGCCGCCTCCGCACCACCCTCCACCCACTAGGTCTGAAACAGCTCCGCTTCCATCTGCCGAGTGTCTCTCTTCCCTACCTCATCATTGCCTCAAAAGCTCACCTCTCCCAGGAAGCCTTCCTTAGTCAAGATTAAGGACTCTTCGGGCTACAACAGGCATCACTTGACATTGGTCTAATGTACCCAGAATTTTTGGAATCATAATTGCCTTCCAGGGATAAGAGGCAATCCCTTGGGAACCAACTGAGGGTGAGAGTGGTGGTGGAACATGTTTTTCTGAGCTAAGTGTCCACAAGCCACCCTTTTTAAAGACTGAAGTCTTTAATTACTCTAATTCCTTCAGATCCTCAGTTTCCTTTTCATATGTAACCCCCTAGATGAAGTCTATCAGCAAGCTGCATGCATATTTACATCAGTCAAAAGTCTGATCAGATCCAACAAAACATAGTATTTTAATTGGATATTTTAAATGTTGAAAGAATTAAAGAATGAGCTACTAGAGGTCATCTGTGCAGATTCGGAAGTTTGGGTTCTTATTCTGCAGAAAGTTTTGAGGACCAAGTTTCAGATGTGGTGGGGTTCCTCACCCTCATTATCTACTGAGTCCCATATGTGAAACTGTTTACTTTTGTTTTAAAAGTAGCTTTTATTGCAGGCTAGCTGTTCCCCACTAAGAAATCAGGGTTCAGGTCTCAATCCAAGTAAAGGGGAGGTTAGCTGCATCATCTCCATCCTCGGGGATCTGGTACCCTGGGAAACCCAGGGTGAGTCCAGGACACACACGCTAGGGGAGACAGTGCAGTGTGATGAGGTGGGCATCCAACACCCTAAATGTGCTTTAGCTACCAGAATATTTGACACACTCACAAATTAAGCAGCAAAACATTTTAATCCATTAATTCTAAATATAATAAGAGACATTTTATATCTGATGCCACCCCCTCAGAAGTCTACTGGAGATTAGACAGACTGCAAAGTACAAAGCCAAACATTAAAGTTAAAGATGTAGTTGGGGTGGGGGGCAGGGCTGGGTGGAGGAAGGCAAAGTGGGGGGAGATGGGGACATATTTAATAATGTCAACAATAAAGATAAAGAAAAAAAACACAGTTTGGGACAAGACCACTATGAGGATATTTTCCTCCCCTTTGCTCATAAACATAAGTTGTCAACTTAAAAAATCCTCAGAAGGAAAACAGAGCTTTCTCATGCTCTATCACCTTTCTCTTTGCTTTAAATCTGTCTGTACTGTTTGAAGGCAAAACAGATAAATTCAACCACTCAAGTCCAAGGGTCTGAGCTGGGCCGTTGGGACTAAAGACTGGTTTAGTTCTATTTCTACCAACACTGTGATGTCAGACACTGTGGTTCTTGTTTGAACTGTAAGAGGTGTTAGGAATGAATGCCCACTCACTCACATTTAATAACAGCTTATCTAGCACATAACTCTGTAGCACAATACAAACAAGCAGAATAAAGTAGACATTATTACACCTCAAGGTTTCCTTTGTCCTTTTCCCTCTTTTTACAAGGAGAATTCAGCTCAAGAACATCCATACTGTCCTTTGGTCCACCACATTCCGAACTTGTGATTTCAGATCTCGAGCCCTCGGAGCCTTCAGGCTTTAGTGATGTATCCTTCTCGGATGAGGAAATCATAGATTTTCCGGGTTTTGTTCACGTCTATCTTGATGAGCGCTCTTGCCTGTGCCAGTCTCAAGCCTCCTTGCTTGTTACATTCGTTCCACAGAGCAGATTTGTATTCTAAATAGGCTCCGGGGACCAGCCTCACCATCTGACAGAGCTGTAAGACACAGCAAATTTAATAAACATTAACATCTATCATTCTCATCATTTAACCCAGCGGGTATAGCCAAAATAAAATTTAAAAAGTGACATCAACTTCCAACTATTTATAGGAGCTGTTGGGTGGCTGGACTACATTCCATTTGGTTTCTTCTTTGAAGAGAACACACACAAAAGACAGACACTCCGGAAGAGAAAGCCAGGATGTGATGCTGGTAGAGCCTTTAGCACGTGTTGGCTGGCTCACCTGTGTTTCAGGAAACACAAGCATGTGTCCTATGGAGCAGCCTGGGTAGAGGCCCAGCACATTCCAACACAGCCAGTCAGGGAAGAGCCACAGGGCAGAGTCGGGGAAGGGGTGCGGATACCTGGATTCCCAAGTGTGAATCACATTATTTTTAGTATCAGCATAAAATCCTACTCCCTGCTTTGGTGATATATTTCCTACTTTTGAGGGGGAAGCCATGCTGAGAGAGGCCACTTCAGCTGCTAAAAATCTAGAAAGCTGGCTCGCTCCAGTTTGCTTGCCATTAACCCAGCAGTCTAAGGTCGCCACGGGTGGGTCAGGATAAAGACCGCTTCAAACTCCAGGCACTCGGTGCTTGGATCCGAATGGCCTGTGAACTTTTTTTTTAGTAATATCTGGATATAAAATATACTTCCTTCTACTCCAAAACGAATCTTTGCTATTCCTGGTGGATAAGATAAAAGACTAATACTAGTCCTTTCTCCTGACTCTTCCATACTGACTTGAATCAATGGTCCAAAGTGGCAGATGCGGACGCTGATCTCGGGAAGCATGAAAGGGACGGATGCGGAACAAAGGAGGAACCCCACTTTTGGAGTGAACTTCAAAGCCACGGCATGTTCTTTTGAAAACACTTGATGACTCTTTCGAGGCTAGATTTAAATTTTAGAAACAGCCACAAGTAATACACAGACAAGTCTGATGATCATAATGAAAAAGAAAAGTGAGTCATGCCATTTTTAAATCGAAACTAATATGTGACTATATACGACAATGAATTCCTTTTTTACCCTTATAAACATGCCGTGGAGACAATTCCAAAAATCTTTTAAGAGATGGTTATACTGTTGGAGAAAGTGTAGAACTCAAAGTGACTGTCCTAATAGGAAGTAACCACTTTCATATTAAAGTTATTTTAGGCTTGTAAAAAAATTTCATTCAGATAAAGCACTTAGCACAGTATTTGGTACATGGTAAATGCTCAATAAATGCCATTTGCTATTATTTAGATTTACAAATCACATGTTCTTCTCTCAGGAGGCCAACGGTGGCAAGGTGATAAGGAAAGGAGTCCTTTGAACCTGCTGAGCTAGTGCTGGGCCTCCCGGCAGAGGCCAGGACCCGAAGGTCGGGAGACAGGCAGAGCAAAACGGGTTTGATCCTGGAACAGCAATTCAATCATTTATCAACCTCTTCCTTCTAGCTCCCTTTCTTTTTGTTACCTCCTTTTCTTTTTCATTCAGCTTCTCTGTGCCCGGCAGGCCTGTGAGGTTCAAGGGTGGTGCACTTCGTCTACCTATAGACACAGACAGAAAAGGGCACACATTTCATAGGAGTAACAATTCCTCAAGTGTAAAATATAACAAAGTGACATGCAGCTGCAGGAAATTTCCACCAGTCCTTCAGGCCCCAAGTCTAACTAGCAACATGGGCACCACAATGTCCACTTGAAAATAGAAATGGTGACTCGTGTGTCCTTGGCTCTGCTAAAATAAACATATAATCACACATATCTCAGCATCAAATACAACTGCTTACCACAGTAGTTATCACCCATTTCTTCTGAAAGCAACAGGAGATTCTAAAATCGAAAGCCCAGATCTCATCTAGTTAAGAAAGGTCAGACACTACCTGCCCTGACAGCTGATGAATGGAAATAACAGCTCTGCAGGAGACCGTCCCTAACGCTGGCCACTGTGCCAGCAGCACAAGGCAAACATGGTCATTAACCAAGTGCCATTTGCCTTCAGATCAAAGGCAGACTGTTAGGCCGGCAACAGGCCCTTCCTATTTATTATGTGAGGGAATATCTTTTCCTTCCAAAGTAACTCTGTTTACAGGAAAGATCCACCCAGAGAAACAATGAGCTATTGTATGGCAAAGCAGAGGCCGAGGTGAACATCCATACCTGAGAAAGAACCTACGCACAAGGACAGTGCCCAGGGTGGGAAGCTTGCTGTGCAAAACCTCTTGGTTTGGTTTTGCATGTTTGAGATGAGTGTTCATTTAAGGATGGACAGACTGAGTTAAGCAAAATTGCATGTGGAATAATGTAAGTTTCATGGGTGTTGCCCTTTAGGTGGTGGAGAGAAGGGGGTGGGACTGCTAACTGGCTGCTCTGCTAGAAAACATGCTTCTCTGTAAAACAACGAAGGGGACAAAGGCTTCTCCATAACAGGTCTCCCCTACCCTAAAAGCTCAAAAAAGGAGACTGAAATCATTTGCCGCCTCACCAACATTACCAGAGGCTAAGTGACAACCAAGGATCCAGGTTTGCAAGTTTGCACTGCCTCAGGACCAACTCAGAACATGAGGAGCAAGGGGTCCCCTTAACCTACATACAGGGGCTGCAGAAGGCTAACACCAGCCTAGGAAGCCAGGAAGAATAAGTGAGTGCGAGTGGTTCAGAAAACACGGACGCCAAAACTGCTCGGTCATGTTAGTCCATCCGTGTTAATTAGCTAGTATGAGGGGGTTTACACATCTGGACTTAGATTGGTGGGGAGAGGTCGGAAGTGAGAAACTTATTAGACTTGTATTTTGCTGTTTTTGGCTACTCTCTGAAAGACTCTTTTTTCCTTTAAGTATGGAAAAAATATTACTTGAAACAAAGGAATAAATGGAAAAACAAAACAAAAACAAACCATCCGTGAGGTGGCCGTCCTCTGAATCCTACCCTAGATCCTGAATCTACTGAGAGATTCGAGTGGCCTGTTCTGAACTTCCAAAAAATTGTGAAACTGCAAATGGGTCATCTCTTAGCCTCGTCTGTTTCTGATCAGCAGAGTGGTCTGCATGTTCTGATTTGGGGAAGTGGCTAATCTACCATATGGAGCGCCAAGGATTATCAGAGAGCATATGGCTTAATCTATCTAGCTCTGTAGACTACAGTAAAAATAGGACATAACCAAAGAGGTAAACATAAGAAATAGAATCCCTTAACTTTCCAACTTAAAAAGAAACCCTTGCATTTTTGGCAGGTGACATGCCTCTTTGCTCATATATTTTATTTTTAAAGATTTTTATATATTTTTAGAAAGAAGGGGAGGGAGGAAGAAGGGGAGAGAAATATCAATGTGTGGTTGTCTCTCACACACTCCCATCTCTGGGGACCCAGCCCGCAACCCAGGCACATGCCCTGACTGGGAATTGAACCAGCAACCCTCTGGTTAGCAGACCAGCACCCAATCCACTGAGCCACACCAGCCAGAGCTGCTCATATATTTTATACGATGCAAAACCTTTGTTTTTTTTCCTCTTTGAGACAAATCTCAAAATCTGTGGTAGATACAACCACGGTAAACTAACTTCCCACAGACACTGGTAAAATGAAGAAACCACCTCTCTGGAGCTTGTTCTTCCTGGTCTCTGTACTTTGTCCCTGTCTGGCCATGAAGATTCTGAAAGGTTGCTGATGTTTATAAATTGGGACAACATGTCATTACCGTTACTCTGCCAGCACCCTGAGCCCACAAAGTGGGGAGAAACTGCTGGGTCACCGCCATCTCTAGAATGAAACCTTCATAGTCTAGACTTGCACTAGCTTGAAAAATAATTACCTGAATTTGAAGCCATCGAAACAGAAGGACTCAGGCCGGAATCGCTACAATGAAGCAGAGGAATTTATAAACTTATGTCACACCAAAGGTGGCAATTTTCAAAAGCCCACATGGGATTTGCCATTTATGTGGCCGGTTACTTTCAAAAGAAGTAATGAGACCGATTGCACGTGTCACACAGGTCATCCCACTGGACTAGCCCGGAAAAGACAACTGTTCTCGGAGGGGAGATGGGTTGGATTTGTTAAGAGCTCTTAGCCAGGGACATCACAAAGACCATTCATTCATGGGGAAAGGCAGGAACGTGATTCTTCAATGGCAATTACACCAACAGAGATGGAGGGAGAGAAAAGGCCTGGGCAGAGGGAATTTACTTATCTTTAAAAATAAGATCAAAGTAGCAAAGTAGGATCCCAGGAAGCCACTTATGTTTCTCAAAACTATTAGTACTGCATTGTTTCTAAGACAGACCCCTAAAATGGTCTGAATTCTTCCAGTTACCCAGTTGTTATTACTCTGCCATCGATGGGGTGTCCATGGAAATACCTGAAAGTACCTGTAAAGGCCAGAAGGATGATGCTCCTTCATCCTGGGCTAATGACTCACATGTCAGCTTGCCGGCGGAGCCACTGCTGGCAAGCACCGCTGTCCTGGATGTACTGGAGGACTTCGGACAGCATGGTGCGCTTAAGGCGTTCCTCCTCTCGCGTCTTCTTGAGGTGATCGTAGGTTCTGGCACCTGCAGCGTACAACCACACCCCAGCACCAACGGTAATGCAGAACCGACACAATGCAGCACACAGTTTGTCTTTTTCTGGTTTCTCTGCGAAACTGCTTGCACAATTATTTTTCCAGGAGCAAAGATTTCTCCTAATTTGAAATCCCTTTTTGGACAAGGAATTAAAATATTTTTATTCCTTTTCTACCTTTTAAGAAATTTTGAGGAGGAAAAAAAAAACCCCAAACAGAAAAGTACAAAGAAAGTAAGAGTGACTCATATTTCCACCCCCAAAAGTAATTAACATTTAATAGTTATACTTGCTTCCTGTTCTATTTTTCTATCTATGCATTTTTCAAAGTCACACAAGTGCTATATGCATACACTCTTCCTTAAAAAGCAATCGGAATAACAAATAAAAACAAGTCCTCATTGACCAGTACTGTTCCTTTCCCTTCTTTCCCAGAGGCAACCAATATCAGGTAACCAAACCCTGGAATCGGAGTCTGCACATGCATATGGCTAAACACAAGCGGCATGACGTTGTATACCAAGGAATACAGATTCCACAATGCCACACCAGCTGGTTTTGAACTGAGTTCCCAGAGCACCGTGAAAATCTACCAGGGCTGACATGAAGAGCCAGGCACTATCACATACGGGTGGTTCTGGGTTCTGCACCTGAAACAGGTGTAAAAAATAAAGAACCACTGCCCTGACCGGTGTGGCTCGGCTGGCCGGGCATCATCCCGAATAGTGGAGGTCACCAGTTCAACCCCTAGTCAGGGCACTGGCCTGGGTTGCAGGTTTGGTTCCCGGTTGGGGCGCGTAAGATAGACAACCGATTGGTGTTCCTCTCTCACATAGGTGTTTTGCTCCCTTTCTCTCTCCCTCCCTTCTCCTCTCTCTAATACATAAATTTCTTTAAAAACAAAAATAAATACTAGGCTAAACTTACACCCACAGGGCTACTTCATGTGGGTACTGGGTGATTGCTTTCAACCAACAGGAAGAAGGAGGGAATGCCAAAGACCATTCCGGCATTAACAACAAAACCATAGAAACTGCCATTTATTGAGGATTTACTGTGTGCCTGGTACTGTACTATGTTTTCGGGCATTTTCTAATTTATCTTCACACTAATTCTAAGAGACTTGGAAAACTGAAACTGGACCAGAATCACAGACTGGGAAACAGCAGGGCCAGAATCCAAACTCAATCTAGACCTCAAGCTCCTAACTACTATAATACACTGCCTTTCCTCACGACCTGGTTCTACAACTATCCCTTTAATCACTTTATTTCATTTTTTAAAGGCTTTTATTTATTTTTAGAGAGAGGGTAAGGGAGGGAGAGAAACATTGCTTGGTTGCCTCTCACATGCCCCTAACCAGGGACCTGGCCCACGACCCAAGTGCCTCGACTGGGAATGGAACCGGTGACCCCTCCATTTGTAGAGCAATGCCCAACCCACTAGGCCACACTAGTCAAGGCTCTTTAATCACTTTAAACCTACTGCCCACTTTCGGACCAAAAGACCACCACCAGTTCGATTTCCAGTCAGAGCGCACGCCTGAGATGCAGGCCAGGTCCCCATTTGGGAGTGTGCGAGAGGTAGCTGATCAATGTTTCTCTCCCTGTCTTTCTCCCTCCTTTCCTCTTTCTAAAAGTAAATAAAATCTTTATAAAAATAATTTATAATCACTTGAAACCTTCGTTTCTTCATTAAATGGAAATAACAGTACCTATCTCATGATCCAGGTGAAATGTTGTGTATGTGTAGGGCCTGATGCATGGCAAACTGTTTCCATGAGATGTTAGCTGCTATTAATGTAATTAATATCGATTCCTCAAGTAACTGAGATGCAAGCACCTAGAGCCAGTTGAAGACTGGTTAGTAAGAATGATCAGGCCATGCACCACTAAATTTTAAAAGGCTGAGGCTAAAAATTAGAATACAAAATTCTTTTTTTTAAAAGAGGCCACAATAGAATTCTAAATCTAAAGCAGGGCCTCTTTTGTGTTTTAATGTTTATTTTACCTCAGATAAATCACATAATGGTATTTATAAGGATTAAATAAATGAAAGTTTACTGAAAGGATTAAAATCTCATTCTGAAGAAGGAAAGCTTGTTTTGAAAACCCACACTGCCTCAGAGACTTCCTTTATGTGTTACGAAGACACCTGCCCTCTGATATAGCATACAGTACTTACTACAAAAATTGGTAATGCCTGCTGTCCTGTATTCCTGCAGCCTCTTGATTTCCTTTCGGAGTTCAAATTCCACTGTTTATCCCAAAAAGAACGAAGGAGAAAAATGGGAAAAACAAAATCGACAACAATGAGCATTGTTGCTGTTGAGTATTTGCAGTAATTCTGCATTATACAAAAGACTGTATCATTCCATTTGGGGAATCCTGTTTGTTGGTAACATCTCATCAGAAATGTAACCCAAGAGCTCAGAAAAACCCACCCCAGCTGTCTTCCAGCTGCTGCCTCCAGTAGCAGCTGGAATTGTCTCTCAGAAAACTTAAGAGTGAACGGGCTGAATTCACTTAGCTATAGAAGTAACACACTTTTCTAAACAGCCAAGTTTCCCTGCTCTGTTCATCCTGTGTTCAGAGTCCTACCACACAACCAAATTCTTTGATGACACCTGTCGCTGGTATTACTTGATGTGGCCCTTTTGCAAGGAGAGGACAGAGGCTCTGTGCTCAAGTTCCAGAAAATTGCTTTCTCCCTAGAAACAAAAGAGCACTGCTTCTCCCATAAACCAAGGAGCTCCACTTCCTCCGAGTACACAGATCAGGCTGCACGGCTTGGGTTATTACATAACAGGAGTGTTCAAATTTGGGTATTCTGAAACAGAGGATGGAGGAAATGTCTGCGTAGTCCACGGGGTGTAGTTCCTTGGAGTGACACATAAACCAGGGTGGCATTAACTGGGACAGGAAGTAAAGGCTCAGTCACCTAGCATAAGCCACACAAAGAATGAAACCAGAGAAGGTGTTTGGCGTGGGACGACCAGCCTCGTTCAGGTAAATGCCAAGAAATATCTGCATGATGAGAACGGGGTAAGGGCCTTGGCAAAGCACCCTTCCAGAACTCAACTTGAGTCAAACACATAAATCTCATGATGAAGGTAGAGACGAAGCCTCCCTGTCCAGACATCTTTCAAGTCTAGGCTTTTCTGCCTTAACAACTTCAATTTTTTATAGTGAGAAAAAAAAAAAAAATCTAATGATAAATGGGTGGAGCTTTCAAGAGAAAAAGGCAAGAGAATGATGGAAATACTATCTCTGTGAGTTATCCAACTTGGTCCCCACTTTAAAAATTAGTTTTAATACTAAAATATTTATCAATAAAATAATATAATGTCTGGGATTTGCTTCAAAATAATCCAGCTGAGAGTGGCAGAGATGACACTGGACTGGCCGTGTGTCAACCACCGTTGAACCTAGGTGATGGAGACTGGGGGTTTCTTATACTATTACCTCTATGTTTGTATACAGTATCTGAAAACTCCTATAATAAAAAGTAAGGGGAAAAACTACTAAACTACTGTTTCTCTGGGGAAAAAAGAAAGCTACTAGGCTTTTTAACCTCTTTTCTCCCACCCTCAAAGTCCCAAATTTATTTCATGGTAATAAAGGGAAACAAGGACAAAAATATTCATATATTTATTTACAGGACTTCACATAAGACACACCAGTATCTGTCCTACTTACACACACACACACACACACACACACACACACCCTCCATGTGTTTGTTTACAGAACTTCACATAAAACACACCAGTATCTCCCCTATTTACATGAACACACACACACACTAGCTCAAGGCAGAAAACCACCTACATGCATGGCTTTCGATGAACTTGTCGTGCTCCACTGGTCCCACAATCCTTGCAAATCGCCTCATTGTTTCATAAAGGTCTTGGACTTCCTTGGGGTACCGCCGTTCCATTACTACAGAGAAAGTAAAACGCAACTATGTCAGAGAGAACATAAGGATCCCTAAGTTTTCTGCATTTTTTTTACAAGAGGTGGAATGGAAGGACATTATCCCTAACCTCACATGACTAACTTACTCGTGACAGGAAGCAAACAGGAAAGCTAAGAATGCAAAACACTAATCATAACAGCAGCATCACACTGGCAATCACAGAGGGAGGTTGTTATCACCGGAGGTAACTTGTACTACCGCCACCCTGAGGACCTCCGCACCTCTCACTATCTCTGAATCTGTCCAGGGGCAAGAATTCCTGGCAGTTAAGACAATTAAAGGCAGATCATGTATTCTTAGGAACAAGGCCGGGCACATTTTCTGATATGCACTTCTGCAGGAAAACAATGGACCTGCAGACATAACAATCCCTCTAGAAGAGATTAGTCTGGAAAAGTGTGTGATCTCTTGCCTGCCTCACCAAAAATCTTCCTCCTACCTACACATAGTCAAGTGAGGCATATAGTATTTCCTCACTAAACCAAATTAAGTACCACAACTTAATTCACTACTAATGCAGTTATACTTTGATAACTACCATGCAAGTAAATGGTCAGCAATGCGGGGTAGCTAGGGGCAGCAACTTTGAGAATTGCTGCTGATCAAATTTCTAATAAACAGAGGTACGGGTGAAGGAGATGGTCAGTAACACCCATTGATGTAACTGGTGGGGTGGGGTAGCCTCGGTCATTTCAATCAGATAATCAATGGTATTTAGACTAGTTTTGTCCACCTCTGACAGTTATTTTAATTAAGTCCTCTTTTCAGATAAATCTCTTCTCTTGCAGGGGACATTCTTTTTTTTTCTTCTTTTTTCATTTTCTTGCAGGAGACATTCTTATCTACAAATTCTAGGATTAAAAAATGAACTTGTTTTATTAACACAAGCAAGTTCATCATGGCGTGACTTTTAATGACTAAAAAATATAAATTTGATGGGCAGCCACAGATTGATTATTTTTACTACTAAAATCCTCTCCCCTTTCCTGCCTCTCACTACAGGGATAATAAAGATTTTGGAGTATACTTTTAAAATTTGATAAAAAAACAACCACCAAAAAACCTCTGCCTACCATAGTAAGGTCACATGTCCATTCAGTATGATGGCCACTAAAAGCCTCTGAAACCACACTGTGTCTGCCGCTTCTTTCTCAGAAGCATCCTAGAGTAAAGAGTAAGGCTAAGCTGAACTCTGTCCACTAGCAGAGGTTGGAGTACGTGCAAGGGTCAGGTCTGCTGTACATAAAGGTTAGAAATCCACAGATCTATTCCGGAAAGCCTAGGAGTTGACACAGAGGAACCCACTGCTGTGGCTACCAGAACGTGACCAGTTATTGTCTGTAGAAAGGGCAAGGGAAATCGCTCCTGAGGTATTTTTGCAAGCCCACACATCTCAAGGAGGGCGCGGTTAAACAGGCAATGTTGTACATTGCTAGAAGGAACATAAATTGGTACCACTTCTTCTGTAAAGCAACCTGGCAGCAAGTGTCAAGGGTTTTAATGATCATATTCTTTGACCTATTAATTCCACTTCTGGGAATTTACCTAAAAAAAAAAATCTAAACATAGATGAAGTTTTATTCACAAACAAGTTCATCATGGCATTATTTTTAATAACTAAAAAATATAAATATGCTGAAGATCTAATTATGTCACTGTTACAAGAGACATCCTCAAAACACCACAATCACTTGAAAAATGTGTAGTAGAAAGTGAAAAAAATAAAGGACATAAAATATAACATGTTTACGATCATGACGGTGTTAAAAGGCAGCTCACGACCCATTGGGGGCACAGGGTGTCAAACCTGTAACAGTCTATCAACTACGGTGTGAACCACAATAATTATAATTACTAGATATTCTTACAAAAAAAATAGTAATGTGACATAAAACTATTATAAACATTTTAATTTAAATATTGCAATTACTCTGACATCGTCATTCTTATTTGCTGAACAAACTCTACAGTGTAGAATAAAAAGTACGGGGATTCTTTCTGCTCAGTTAGGTATCTCCAATTATTTAACAGTGAGGTCAAAGTTAGCACTAAAAGAAAAAACTCTCATAGGTTTATTATCACCATCATACACAATGCTAAGTGTCATTGTTTTGTTTGTGTACTATGATATGAAATAGAAAAATCACTTTCTGTTGACTTTTTCCATAAAAATATTTTCACAAGCTGATGTTCAAAGGTTATGTTTAACATCTAGTTCCAAAACATGACCCTATCCAGTTCCAGAAAACGATTCATTAATACTCATGCTGTAACTCTTACTATTCAATAGAATTGCCTTAAAGACTTATTTACTTATTGCCTTGAAGACTTAAAACATATGGATGCTCTATCTCTACCCTCAGAGATTCTCATTAATTAGTCTGGGTGATATCCTGGTATAAGAATTCTTTAAAGCCTCCTACATGATGACAATATACAACTTGGATTAAGAACTACTACCATAAATGATTTAAAACTATTCAATAATGTTGGAAGAACCCTGGCTGGTGTGGCTCAGTAGATTGAGCGCTGTCCTGAGAAACAAAAATCTGCTGGTTCGATTCCCAGTCAGGGCACACGCCTGAGTCGTGGGCCAGGTCCCCAGTTGGGGGCATGCTAGAGGCAACCGATCAATGTTCCTCTCACACATCAATGTTTCTCTCCCTCTTTTTCTCTCTCCTTCCCCCTCTCTCTAAAAATAAATAAATATTTTTTAAATATTAGAAGAAATTTTAAAATAAAGAAAACATCTAATACTTACACTGAAATTTCCTAAGGTTGATTAATCCATGGTCTCTTATAATTCTAGAACGAAAGCCACAATAATGTCTATTATAGTTAGTTTTACATTTAATAATGTTTTCCACATGCAGCTTTTATTAGCGATCCTAGACACTCTGAGGTGAAATATCGAGGTCCAAAGAAATCACTCCCCACAAAGTTCAGCAGGTCAGTTAGTCACTAATACAATTTTAGACTCTCAAGCATCACACATTTTTTCTCTCCTTGGGCCTAGCAGGCTCTCAATAACTATTCGCTGGATGAATGAATGAATCAATGAGCACTTACAAATAGTGAAAAATCCATGTCTATAACAAGAAGAACTAGAGGGGGATCTGTGTTCATGTCATAGATACTAATCTATTTAGCTGAGGGAATTTAAGGTAAATTTAAGGGAAATCCGTTAACCATAAAAGGGCACCATGCTCACACATTCCACATTTACAGCTGTACATTCACATAATGCTTTGAAACTATTTGAAATAAATATTGTGCATGTTTAATGGAAGGGCTTCACAGAACATATCTAGCAGTGACCTCAACAACTGAGTTCTGTAATACTGTCTAGCTCTAATTCTGTGTTTTAAGTAAAACAGAACTTAAGGGAACCGTGTGGAGTTATGTGTCCAGAACCTCCGATCTGCACCAGAGGTATTCATGAGCAGCAACGAGTTTCTCACGCGAGCAGCTGGGGAAGTTCCGTCAGCACTTCTCGGAAGCCAACTCCAGGCCCGCAGGGAGCAAGCCTTACTTTAGCTCGTAGCTTGGTCCCCCAACAGCGCCTCCCAATTTCATCCCTACGACAGTTCCCAAATGCCATTCCTTTTTATCACTGTGATGCCACCGTGTCTCTAGTTAGCAACACCACCTGTCAGTAACACGCCTACACATACATCCACACACACGCACACTTGCAACCTCTGCACAGCCTTCTCTGAACCGTTAAAGTCTCTGTAATCCAACATGGGTCTGGGATCCACAGTTTCTCAATCTGAAATGTGTGTTTTTTTGTTCTGTTGCAAAGAGAAGGAATAACCAAGAGCACCTGAAACTTGTTCAGAATTTCCTTTGAAATCCTTTTAGATAAAAAGCCTTCTCATAAAAATCAAGCAATCAGAATGAGAATTTAAAAAGCGTAACAAGTTAATAACCTCTTGAATTTATCTTGTTCACTTTTTCCCTTAAAACAGTGCATGCGTATTATTCGTTGGTCATCAATACTTCAAGGGTTAAGGAGAAGGAGGCAAAACAACAACAAAAAACCTGCCAGGCAGGTATTAGTATCCCCATTTGACAGATGGAAACATGGAGACCCGAGGAGTAAATACCTTCCTCAAGGTCACAGGAAAAGCCACAACTGAAACCTTTGGATGGGCTACATGTGTATGTGGTCAACAGTCCAAAGCCGAAAGAAGGCAAGATACAGTTTTCTATACTTACTTTTTCCGCCTTTGTCTCTCCTTTAACCTGGAATGGTAAATATCTACTACAGCCATCTTCAGAGCTATAAATAAACACACACACACACACACATATAAATAAAGCCAAGACAAAAATAAATATTTTACCCAAACTTTGAGCCTCCTATTGCTAACTGTTCCACACTTACTCACTGGTCTAGGAAGTTTGTTTCTGGGAAACAAAAATATCCTAGGACACTGAATTCCTTTATCAGTCAATTACGGTGATGTTCTTGTTCCCCATTTATATTTATATAGCATTACCCTACAGATAACAATTTATGCTTTCTTTTTTGGCCATGCCTTGTTAGGTATATTACTAGCTTTCACGTAATAGTTCAACGGAGTCTTAACTTTGGTAACACATGGGCTAGGAGTTCCATCTATTAGAGTAGTCATAAAAGTGAATATTGTCTGTGGTTATAGCTGCACAGGAGTGAGTTCAGGAGACAACGTCAAGACAAGACTAATGTGAATAGGTGCAGCACAGACATTTTTCTCAGAGTTTTGCAGTTTCCACTTGGACAGCAGCAACTACTTAGGGGGTCGTTTCGTATTCAGTAGCGAAAAGTTCCATTAAATAGCCCAGCAACCCAAAGCTGTGCCCTGGTTGGCTGCCCGTATCCCAGTCCTTTCCTGGCTTTAGACTCCTGTGGAAGACATGGGGGAGTCGGAGCAAAGAGTCAGTGGATAGCAAAAGTTTTCTTCAGTACAGAGTTCTGGTTTTCCTTCACTCCTTGGCCAATTTTTCCATCTTCAGAATTCCTCAGGGTTCTGTTCTCATCTCCTTTTTCACCTCTCACCTTATTCCTATAAGCTCATCTAGTCCTATGGTTCCAAGTACTATCAAAATATATAATCTCAGACTCTAATATTTCTTTTAAAATCCAGGCTCTATTGGGTATCTCTTTTCATGTAGTCTTCAGTTGCAAACTTGTATTCCACCTCTTTCCCACCCTCCAAACCCTCTCTTGGTTAGCAGCATTACAGTACACCTACTTGTCCAAGGAAAAACCAATCTGGACTCTTCTTTCCTCCCTCTCTCCACATCTAGTCAGTCAGTGGGTCTTATCTATCCTTAATGCTTAACCCTCCCTCAGATCCATTTCTTCCTCTTTGTCCCTAATTTGACTCCTTAATTCAGGCATCTTGTCTCACCCAATAGCTGCATCCACTCTTTTTTTAAGAAAGATTTTATTTATTTATTTTTAGAGCGAGGGGAAGGGAGGGAGAAAGAGAGGGAGAGAAACATCAATGTGTGGTTGCCTCTCACGTGCCCCCTACTGGGGACCTGAACCACAGCCCAGGCCTGCGCCCTGACTGGGAATCAAACCAGCGTCCCTTTGGTTTGCAGGCTGGCACTCAACCCACTGAGCCACACCAGCGGGGGCTGTGTCCACCCTTTTAATGACTTCCTTCCTATTCATTCCAACAATTCATCACCTTCAAATGCTACTACAGTACCGTTTTAAAGTACAATCTAATGATGTAATTCTCCTACTTATAGTTCTTTAGTGGCTCCCCATCCACTTACAGGAGGAGTTCAAACTCTTACATTGCCCCATATGCCCTATGCCCAAGATCACAAAGCTGTTAAGTACAGATCAGGGATCTAAACCTAGATTGTCTGGTTCCAAAACCTTGAGTAGGAAAGACACTGAAATTGTCCAACATGTTTATTTTCTCTGTGTTAATCCTATGTCCTAAATCTGGCTTCACTGAAAAGGAAATGTATGATTTTTAAAAATCTTAGAGGTAAAAATTTCCCTAGGCTTTTAAGTGAGAAGATCGCTAGAGTTAATAAAAAAAAGACCAATCATTAAGAACTCCAGAAAAAAATATGAGGAATGCATAAGTTAGCACTCTGCTACATGAAACCACTTTCTCTCATCTATAATCTATGAAGTCTGCGGAAATGTAAGATTTAAACATTCCAGTAGATTCTGGAACTGTCCTAATACTTGTTATCTCCTTAAGTGTTGTGTAAGTTCAGAGTCCGGCAGTTTTAACTGCTGGATGCGACTGCAGAAGAAGAGGCCTTGGAGCGCAACACGGACCTCACGTGTTCTCTGAAAAACTAAAACACACTCTACGCACGTTAGGTAACATAATTTCTGAGAGCACGCCAGCCTTCACTACAAAGAATCTGGTTGTGTATGACAATCTCTTCTTCCAGGATAGAAAGCTTCATCCCAAAATATAGCCTCTGGAATACTAATAAATAAAAGCATCAATCCAATCTTATCCAAAGGATGTGAGACGCACGTTCCAGTTTAGCTCGTGGGGGCGATGAGTCAGCACGTAAGTTCTGCGACAGTGCCTCTTAACCCTTGTTTCCCCATGGGCAGGCCAGCCGTACTCTGGCTGACCCTGACTCCCTACCCACACCCAGCTACCCTTCCTAGCAGTAGTACCTGAGGGTACCTCCAGGGAACACTTTGAAACCCACACTTCTGCTAAAAGGGTAGGGAAAAAAATGGAACCAATTAAGGAAGAGAACAGAATACAATGACTCACTAGAATCACCATTTCTTTCCCTACACGAAAACAAACAAAAGTTGAGCGAGGCACAATCCTGGTGCCCTGTCGACATGGTGGCCCTGGGGAGAGAACAGAAACAAATTCCGGATACTCCATGCCAACTCATTACTGTCTACTTGCCCTAAGGACAATCTCATATTAAAAAGAAGAAATACCAAAATCTAACATGCTAGGCTGTGAACAGATGCACTACATACAACTTTGGTCCCTGGGAAATGACCAGAAATACTTTATCTAGGTCATTCTCCTTTGGGTCTGAGATAAAAATAACAAGTTCTAGCTGGATGACCTGAAGAGGTGAGAGGATGCATTTTTTTTTAAAGCTTAAGTATTGAAAAGAAGTATTCCTTATCATGAATTTTTTTGTTGTTTTCGAACAAGATCAAAATTTTAAACATTGTTTCTTTTTTTTTCTCCTAACTGCCCACAAACTAAAAATAATTCAATCATATCAGGTCCAAGATTTATGCAAGTGAACTCTTCCTTGATTTATAGGGCTCCATATGAAAGCCCAGGTACCACAGCATGGCCCATACCCTGCCACTGTTTTCTAGCCATTGCTGGGGAATGGTAGGCTCTTGAACATGATGCTGGTGGAGGTGCACTTTACACGCCTGTGTGGTGGAAAGGCAGGTAAGAAGAGGGAGGAGAGGATGTGCCTCTGACACTCAGTACAAGTTTTAGAGTAGATTCTATTTCTTTTGACAAAAAGAATTAGGAAGCCAACAGTTCAAGGCAGAAAGAGAAGCAAATATAATAGCTAAGTAATAGCTACAATACACTGGGCCCTTATCATGCTTCTGGCTCTTTATGGGCCTTAACTCATTTATCCACCCAAGAAGAAGAGTTCAATAGGAAAGAAACTACTTGATGATACAGTGAAAATCACTGCTAATTTTGACAAAATATTTTTTGTAATTTTTCTAAGACACTAACTTACCATATTGTTTCCTGAGATGTGTGTGGGAATGACTTAATTAAAACAGAAAAAACCTGGAGAGACTGTGTTACCCCCCCCAAAAAAAATCTATAAATAAATATTGCTGATAATTGGTTTTACAGCTTGATCATTTCAGTAGTTTAAACACGTACAACTTGCTCTGAGTAACAAAGGGAAGGAACACAGAGACGAATGAAAGGAGAACTGCCCTTCTCCCAGAGAAAAATTCATATTTGAAGCTATCTCTTTTTCTTTATAAAGCACACTCAGGTAGCAGCAGCTGATTATAAGATCTTCACTGCACGAATAACTCAGAGAGGACCACAGCACAGCAGGCAGACTAGAAATAACAAGGCAGACACTGCCAAGAATGAGAATCATCAGCTCACATTCTACTTATAGTGACTGGAGGTTCCACTAAAGTGGGCAACCGAAGAACCAGAGATCATTAACAACAAACCAACTACCCCCTCCCCCACAAACACTGATGTAAGGCCTCTGAAATCTCAGCCTTGGGGGAAGAACAGTCTCCCTGTGATTATACTGAGGACTGATAATAAAGTTTCCAAATGGCTGGCCTTAAAATATTTCGAGAAGTGGGCAGAAGTCAGAGGCAGCTCCTTCCCACTGCAATATATTTCTAACGTTGTTCAAAATAGCTGGCAACATGTTTCTGTTTTCCTGACAGAAGGCACTTACTGTTTGTTTGGCAAGAAAATCAAGTCAGAGGCCTTAACTGCGGGAAGCCAATCAAAATCCCTCTGACAGCCACACGAGTACAAACCTGTGACTCAGGTATTCCCAAGAGGCAAAGCTTAGTCATTCCCCACCCCCTACTCCCAAGCTTTTGGCTAAGAAGAACACAATTAATTCTGTGAAGGGAGGGTGGCTATATGACCTAAAGCTTGAAGTCAGTAACTAGGAGGCCTTGGGTAAGTTAGTTAACTCCTTTGTGCGATGCCTCCAATGGAAATGGGAAAATACCTATTTCTACTTCTCAAGAATGTACGTAAGCCATGGGAGACAACAAAAGTGAAATGTCATTCCCTCCTCCCCCCAATCCCTCCAAAAAACCCAGCAACTAAAATTTAAGATTGTAAAGATAATTAGTATAGTATTAGGATTAGAGGCTCTGGAGATGGCTGTCACCTGCAGGTTACCTGACCTCAGGCATGTTACTCGATACTTCCATTCCTCCGTTTCCTCATCTATAAAATGGGGGTAACAACAATGTCCAACCCACAGAGTGTGGTGAGGGTTAAATGAGTTCACACGTGTAAAGGGCTGAAAATGGTACCTGGCAAGCAGTAAGCGCTAAACGTATTAGCTATTATTAACAGTGATTCTGTCTAAAATGTCCTAGGCGTGCAACAGTCAAATCCCTATTCAAGGAGGGGCACCTGCACAAGGCGAGTGTGCACGGAGAATAGGGTGGGTATCTGCCCTCCTGACTATACAAGGGTCTAAAGGCTGACGATATGAACCACAAGGGGAGGCGGGGAAGTAGGGGGAAATCCACGCCTGTTCAAGAAATTTTGCTGAAATTGTCTTTCCAAATAAAGGGAGAATAAACTGTTTTAATGTTTATTCTCTGGGAAGTGTTGAAAACACAGGCCCCACACATAGGAAGGAGCATATAATGCCTCTTGCTGGCTTGGCTGATAAGACAGTAGTTAGAAGATATTGCACCCAGGATTTCAGAACCTCTGAAACTTTGGGTAAGAGGAGTCCACAAATTTAGGAGAGATTTTCCCAAATGCAAGCAAATGGTGAGTGATGTTCTCAGGAAAAGGGAACTACACTGTGTTTGCACTTAAATTCCCACAACACAACCATGACACACGAGAGTCTTCTGCACCTCTCTGAACCCATAGTTTCTGCTTACTTCAATAACATACAAAGAGGTGTCATTTCGGGATCCCAGAACTTCCTTATTTTCTTCCTTAGGCACTGCTTCACATGTAATATATATTTTGGGCTCATTTTAAAAGCTTTCTGGTATGGCCCTGGCTGGTGCAGCTCGGTGGGTTGAGTGCTGGACTGCCAACCCCAGAGGTTGCCGGTTTCGCGGTCCAGGCACATGCCTGGATTGTGGGCCAGGTCCTTAGTTGAGGGCTTGCGAGACATAACTGATTCTCTTTCCCTCCCTCTCTTTCTCTGATCTCTAAAAATAAATAAATTTAAAAAAGAAAAAAAGCTTTCCAGTATGCCTGGAATTATTATCTCTCCAATGTGTCTTAGGTCTCTATAATGAACCATTCAAACCCATTTTGTTAGACAAATTCCATGAACAATAGCAAAAGTCTTTGGGTGTGGAAAAGGGCTTGGTGGCACCTGTTGATCTTCCAGATGCCTTGGGATGGATTATTAAAAAGCACCCAGCCAAACCCAGCCAAACAATTTGCTTCCTTCCAGTAGTAATAAGTGAGGGAATAGAAAAGGAATGTCGTTAATACGCAGAATATTAAGAGTACAATGGTAATAATGGAATGGTAATTATATCATCCTGAGTTATGTACCATCCTTCACTGGAGATATTCACACTTCTTTACTGGCAGGGGACACAAAGAAACAGTAAGTAAGATTCTAAGGACCTGCCCAAGATCACACAGTGACTAGAAGCAAGCCCAAGGCTGAATCACTGTTCTGATTTGCACAAAATATGTGTCCCTCTGTCTGTTCTAGGCGTGCTCCTTCTCGTTCCTTCCTGAGACTCCCTGGGCTCCTGGTCCCCTTTCAAAGAGTGCCCTGAGAGACACTGCTCAGCTCATGGCCAATAGACCTCACTGGATAGTGCGGGTCATGCTGCCAGAGGAGCTAAGAACTCAGGGCCATAAACAAAGCATCCCTTTGTGGCACCAGCAAGTCATCCCTCTAGTGCTGCGAAGCCTCTTTAAAATGTTATCACCTTTTAAAAAGCACCCATCTCAACACCTTACAGTCCACCACGAGACAGGGAAGAGAAGGGGAGGCAGGGATTATTATTTATGTTCTGTTAAAGCTACTTACATATAACAGTCAATAACTGATGGTTCAGTTCTAGTTCAAAGGAACTAGAATCAAATGACTGACATGGCTGTAGAAGAGCACAAAGAGCTAAAGTGTATTATCGTGGGTTTGAAATGCTAACTTAAAAATTGTTACTCAGTCCATTGCTTCTTTCCGATTTTTTTCTCTTGCTCCCACTTAATTACAGAAAGTGGCACAAGTCCACCAGAACAATTACAGATCCCACTTCTAGGAAGAATGAAGAGTGAAATAAAATGCCAGCCATTACTACAGTTTTCTTAATAACGCTGAGGCTTAAGAATGAAAACCTTGGATTAGGGCCTAGAGGAGTGATTCAGCAAGTCTCTTACACAGTTTAGCCCTTATTGACATTAGAGAGTCTGACTTTCCAAAGTTTGCTACTTTTGAACGGCATCGAAAAGGATAATATTTATAAAGTGGTGTTTTTTTCATTCTGGAGCAGAAAGACACAACCCAGGAAACAATACCGTTTTAATTAAAGCCAGTGTACGCAGGGAGAGATACTGAATGGCAATCTGCACACCCCCTTCAAGGGAACAACACAGGGTGAGAAAGACAGTATCATGAGCTACCCAGGGTTGAGAAGAAGAGAGTGACCACTGAACACATACAATGAATCCACTGACTGCCAGACGAGTTTGCTTTCAAGCTTTCCTCTTTTAGTTCAACCTGCGTCACTCTGACTTTCCTTAAAGTTGTGTGGGAGAAGAGAAATAAAATCTTGCAAAGGAAACTGCTCGAGAAATATGTAGAGAAAAAATTCTGAAGGTAAAATTTTTATGAGGACTCTTTCTTTGTCCTCGATCTGGTGTAACAAACACCTAGGCAGCTCTTCAATGGGGAGAAGAATCAAATTCCCCTTCTAATGACAGAGTAGCAGTTAATGCCACATGAAAACGTGATTCATAATTCAACAAGGACTCTACCTGCCTTTCCTGCCTGGAATATAGACTTAAGGGAGACAATGAAGATGCTGTCTGGGGAATACAGAATCCAAGAGAGCATCATCCACATTGCATCAGATGCAATTCTGGACTGTACTGAAAGAGAGGACTGGGGATTATTTTAAATATATAGTTCGCTGAAAATAGAAAGAGGGGGAAAAAAAAAAGAGATTCAACAGAAGTCTAACCATCCACTTTTAAGAGCCCCGCTGGCATTAACCATTTATGTTATAACGCAGGAGTCGACATACATCCTTACAGGGCGAATCTTAGATGGGAATTCAGAAATGCTAAAAATTCAACAGTTCTGAGAAATGAGAAACTCCTAATCTTGGTCTAAAAATCCTCAGAGAACTTCTTTTCTTTTCCCCTGCTATGGGAAATTTGGGGTGGCAGATTACAGTGGACGTCCAGTATCAGCAGTTGCTACTGAAGTCCCAAGGTCTTCATGATGCCTCCCTTCCTTTGTAGGAGGCAGCAAGGGCCAGGGAATCCGTTACTTCAGGGAAGGCTTACCTCAGCCAAAAGGAAGATCACATGGCTGGGCCGGGATATTCCCAACTACCATTGTACTCACATACCCAACACTCCCATGGTCTTTCTCATGGTGGTCAAAACCCAAGAACAGGGTATGTTCAGCCACTCAGTCACTAGATTTTGAGTCCCGTTAAGGGCAGGGAACATGTTTATTCATCCTTATACTCCTAGACCCCAACATGGTGTCATCACATAGCTTGCAATCAATAAAAGCATTTGTTGAAACAAACCGTTACCATGTAAAATGTCCGAGTCATCTTCAACAAAATCGATGTCTCTCAAGTCCCACTCTGCGTAATTGTCAAACTCCTGTTAGGGGAAAAAGAATTCCCACCCCAAACTAATCAGCTTTGGGTGATACTTTTACAGTGGCCATGCATTAGAAGCAAGCAGAAAATACACAGGTAAACACTCATTAAAAATAAGTACTGAATGAGGTACAAGGCCAGGACACTGCCACAAATGACAAGTCATGGGGGAAATTGGAGAGGCTTTCAGGCAGTAGTGACAGCAAAAATGAGAACTGTTGTGAGTGTATGAATAAAGCCAAAACTACTGTTCTAAAAATTACAAGTAGTCTACTCATAAAGTAACCCCCAGAAAGTCTAATTCCGAACAAATCTTCAGGTATAAAAATTGTCTGCATAGATCCATTTACCTTTTTACTACCTTCTGAGGGCTCTATTTATTCAACAATATTGCCTATCTGTTCATATTCTATTCAATGAGTACAATTCGTTGGGGTAGTGTCTATGGGTAGCTCTACAACATCACTTGCCGTGGCGAGCAAAATTGTTTGTAGCTTGTTAAACTTTCAACTTACCTCCAGGGCCGTAATTGTGAATTAGCTGACAAATCAAGAGATCGCCACTACATTCACGGCTTTTTAACTCCATGGCTGAACGAGGAACACGCTGTTTTTATATACATGTCATTCTTTACCTTATAAACACAGTGCAGGGGTCAGCAAACTACAGCCTGTGGACCAAATCCAGCCCACTGCCTGCTTCTATAAGAACAATGTACTGGAGCCCAGGCATGCTCATCTGTTTATATACTACTGATGTTGTTCTTGCATGATAATGGCCAAGTTTAGTTGCAAAAGAGACTTTATGGTCTACAAAACCTAAAATATTTACCACCTGGCCCTTAGTAAGAAAAGTTTGCCAGTCCCTGATATAGAACAACCTTGAAATCTGCTAGGTGTGCAACGAGAACCAGTCCAAGGAAGCCCCATATCTACTATGAAAGTGGGAGTCAACACCAATGAAACTTAAAAAACAGGTTCCTGGTCTGAAGAACTTTTATTGTTCTACATGTGAAGATGTTTCCAAATGAGAAAAGGCACTCAAATAGAAGAAAACGTGGCTGTGTAAAGCCCTCCCAATTACAGTGCTTCGAAAACCGTTTTTCAGTCCGAAGGAACCTATAGGTAACAGATACAAGCCTCATCAGAAACAAAAACAAGTTGCTCCTACCTCAATGAAATCTGCTCGTGCTGGCATGTACCCTGCCATGTCCCGAGACAGCAAAGAGTCAAAGGTAGGTCGGGGAGGGTCATCTGCAGCTGGAAGAATTTAGAGTTTTTCTTACTTACTTTATAAAACATTGGCCTTAAAAAAGTGACAAGAAATAGCCCTCATCAACATTCCGAAATACTTCTGTTTGGAGAGAGACAGTGTCTGCGAGAATACATAAAATCCAAAAGATTTTTTGTAAAAATGAAAAAGCTAAAGTTAATATGGAAATAGACTGATTTCTTAGAAAGGAAATTAAGACTTCAGGAATCCTTTAAGTAAATGTGGGAAAATTTGCTATTTTTTTGCTTTTTAACATGCGAAAAAAAAACAAGGATCTTCTCTTTAATATCACAGAACGTAAGTATTTGACCCTGTCTCCTTCAGCTCCCTTATGCTTTAGGGCCAATCTCAATTTACAAAAGTCATCCAACTGGAGAGGCCAAAAAACAAAACAAAACGTGTGCACCAAGAAACAAACAACATGAACAAAAAACCACTGGGTCTGGAAGTCAGCTGGAATGGAGCCCTGGCTCAAACACCCACTGGTCCCCGAAGTCCCCACTTGACCTTGCACAAGTCATCGAACCTTTCTGAATCTGGTTGCTCGTGTGTGAAACAAAAGACAAAAGCACTGCTCTGCCTGGCTCACCGGGCTTCTGTGAGGAACACATGGCCTAATGAACTTGGGAGCAGAGCGCTGACATCCAAAGTACCATCCAAACAGGAGGTGTCATCAGGCTCTGAGTTAGTCAGCTATGAAACTGCTCCTAGAAAGTATGAGGAAAGGCAGGGAGGAAGGGAAAACATTCCTATCCCATTACTTGTGCTCTGGGAGTCACTGAAGAAAGATGTCCATTTATAATTCATCACGGTTTTGCTTATGTTTTGTTACAAGACCCATGGGTCCCTCAGCCACATGAGATTTAAAAAATAAAATGTGTTGTTAGTGCCACAACCAAGCGGACAAAAATAACCAACTGCTTCTTGGACTTAACACGAGGATGATTAATAATTGATGACACTGAGTCAAATACTGGGCTTCTTTAAGTAACTAATGTCTATAATCATAAACGCTCCAAAGGAATTGTAAAAAGCCTTGTGTTCACAATAGCATGGAAAGGCTGATTTATTTTGCAATCTCACCCCGCAGAGGCAGGCACTAAAGTTAACTGATACATTAAACTTAGAGTCTCAGATGTAACTACACATTGGATCCAGGCACTCCGACACGACACCCCGTATGGAACTCTTGACCTCTGGGAGATGTTTCCTCCTTGCCCCATTGTGGCCGACGCTCAACAATGGCCATGCCAACTCATTCAATCTTTCGTAAATTTGTTAAGCTGTCCAAGTCATCAAACCATTATTTATCTGCTATGCAACAGGGCCCAAAGATGACCTAAGTATCTCTTAAAAGGGAGGCACTTACAGTGAAATGGAATGGCTGTGTCAGCAGCTTTTGCGTCCTCTGCCTGCTTCAGGTTCAGCAGGGTAGATGCAAACAAAGGGTTGTTGATGAAATGTTTCATATAGTGCTTCTCACACTCCTCCTTGGTCTTGGTGCACATCTGATTGGCTACATCCTGCCTAGAAGAATGTGAGAAGAGAAGGGAGTACTGCTTTTAACTACACATTGTGGTAAAAACAAGGTTTGTTCTTCCCAAACGTTAAGCCCTATCCATGTAAATGTCTGGAATTTGATACCTCCAAGCTGGCATCGTGGAGCTTCAGCAGGACAATAAGACAAAAATAAGCCTAATATTGGTATAATCTGATATTCCAAGATATAAAGATAGTATCTGAAAAGCCTTTTCCTTTCCACCAAAGGAAGGGGAAAATTACTAGAAAACTTGTAATTACCTTGTGAGCCCGGTCCCAGGGAAAGAACTGCTATAAATAATAGGCCACTTTGGAATGCAAAGAATGTACATTAAGTATAGTTTTATATTTGCATAATGTTTTATAGTTTACAACACTTCACATGAGCAAACATTTCTTTACTAGAGCTCTTACAATAGGCCAAGCCTAGAAACATTCACAACATAATTTAAATTAATCCTGTCATTAACTATGTGGTGTGAGTGCTATCTAAAAAGTACAGATGGAAAAAATGAGACCTAATGACATTAAGAAACTTGCTCAAGAATACAAAGCACGTAAGTACCACAGCCAGAATCTGTTCTCAAGACTCCTGACTCCGAGCCCAGATGATGAAGAGGCAGAGGTGAAATCTCCCAAAGCCCCTTCTCAACCTTTCTTTTCCACAGCACTCTGTTTGTCCTTCTCATGAGGCATAACTAAGCTCTGATTTGTGTACTTCAACCACATATGAATACATTTCATATATACAGGTTCCGGCACAAATAACGTCCCTTTTTAATTACAAAGTCATAAGCATGTAATTTGGTAACATAGCAATATCACACTCAAGCACACCACATGACATTTTAAGTGAAATGTTCAAATTGCTGTCCATCTTGTGCGAGGCATTCACGTAGCCTACCAACCACACTCAAGCAGGTGTTACTTCTGCTGGATGCTGGATATAACATATACATAAAAAGGTCTGTCTGGAAAAAGCCCAGCCATTTGTTACTATAACAAGGACGGTTTGCATGACTTCGATGTAACCTGGCAGCTAAGGAGAGGGGACTGGTGTGCACACGTGTGAACAATGATGACTTCACTATACTACTCAGTGGGGCTGCTAGATGCCATTGAGTGAACTGTGTGGCCGTCACATTGAAAATGAGTGAGTAGAGCAGTGAATCTGTGTCAAATTTTGTGTTAAGCTTGAACATTCCTCTGAGGGCTATCGGGATGATTCAGAAGGCTTTGGGGGACAATGCAATGAGTGCAGTGCACATAAGAGTGTGGCACAAGCACTTCAAAGGTAATCGAGAATCTGTTGAAAGTGATTCACATTCTGGAAGGCCTGCAACCAGCAGAACACCTCAGAATGTTGAACGTGCATAGGCTGCAATCAATAAGAACTGGTGACTGACAGTGCGAGAACTAGAAGCTGATCGGGGGATTCCAAAAACTGTTTCTGAGGTTCTGATGTAAGATCTTGGCCTGAAACGTGTCGTGGCAAAATTCATTCCAGGATTCTACTACCCGAGCAGGAGGAACATCGTGCTGCAGTTGCTAAAGACTCGATTCAAACCGCTACCAGTGAACCAGAATTCCTCAAGGTCATAACTGGAGATGAATCGTGGGTCTACAACTATGATCTGGAAATGAGGGCCCAGTCGTCCCTCCACATGGAAGTTGCCTCCAGGCTCTCCAGGCCTGAAGAAGGTGCAGCAAAGTCGCAGCAAGATCAAGACCATGTTAATCTTTGCGACTGGGAAGGTGTTGTCCATCATGAGTACACCCCTCCAGGCCAAACAATTAATAAGGAGTACTACCTCAATGTTCTTCATCAGTTGCAAGATACAATATGATGAAAACAGCCACAGCTATGGGCAACGGGTGATTGACAGCTTTGTCACGACAACATGCCCACTCATGCATCATGTCTTGTGCAGAGGTTTTTGGAGAAACATCAAATCACCCAAGTGACTCAGTCTCCCTACAGCCCAGATTTAGTGCTCTGTGACTTCTGATTTTTCCCCAAACTAAAAGCACCTTTGAAAGGGAAGAGATTTCAGACTGTCAGTGAGATTCAGGAAAATACAAGGGGGCAACTGATGGAGATTGGGAGAACTGTGTGAGGTCTCCAGGTGCCTAATTTGAAGGGGACTAAGGCGTCATTGTCCTATGTACAACGTTTTTTCTATCATGTATCTTCTTAAATAAATGTCTCTTTTTCATAGTACATGGCTGGATACTTTCTGAACAGGCCATTTTATTTACACACACATAGGTATGTATACATATTCCCCTTCTAGATCATAAGCTTCTTGAGGGCAGGATGTCCTAATTCTTAACTCTAGCACCCTTACCAACAAGCTTAGTGCCTTACCCATGGTGGATAGAGAAACAATAAGTCTTTTTGTGGTCTATGCTAAGAGGAAAGGGGGACAGGGAGGATTAGCCATTTAAGAGCATTAGAATGACAACCAAAAAATGGAAAACCAAAAAGGCTAAAGATGACTACTATGTGTCTCATGAAAGATCCCATTTTCCATCTTCTTTGGTATTCTCTCTGATACACGATATTTTATGATGCTTAATAAATGCTGGATGAATAAATACAAGCAAAATGTGAACTGAACTTGACTCTCCTTCAGAGCCCTTGACATAAGGGAGGCAGCGTAATATAGTCTATTAATATCAGGAAAGATTATATACACTAGGAAGGCAGGACAGAATGGAAGTAGTTAGGAGTCCTTCATTAACAAGTTATGTGATCATGAGAAACCATTTCTAGTCCCTTCCCTGAGCTTCAGATCCTTCGTGAACAAAATATATTTAATAATGCCTCTGCTATCTAGTTAACAAGTACTGATAGAAATGAAAGTGGTGGTATTGTTATTAAGTGCCATCGCCGCCGAGGGCAACAGTAATGACTGCTGTCTAGTTCTGCCCAACTTGGACTAAGGCAGATACTTGAAAGCTAAAAACAGGAAATGTGAACAGGAAGTCTGTTGAACTTGAATGTTGGGTAAGCTCTGGTCATTTGCCTAAAGTCTGACTCAGTTAAAAGATGAGGGCATCCATAGCCAAGAGGAATTTACGAAGTCAGAAAGGAGCAGTGATTAATGAGTCTAAACCTTCCCAATATTCAGGAGGGAATAACCAACCTCCCATGTGCTGATACATCCAAAATGGTCTTTTAGGGCTTCCCAGTCATGGACCACGAAACATCCCATATCCCCGGGAGGCATTCAGGAGGACTTGTCTCTAAGTCATGGGTCAATAGAAAAGCAACATATGATCTCCCCCAACATATGACCTCAAACTTCTCTGAGGCTCCTTCCTTTATTCTTCAAGAGCATCTTCTTCTCTAAGCCCACTAGGGCAGCAGAAGCTCTAATACCAAGCTCTTACCAATTTCCAAAGCCACAGTCCATCACAGCTTCTAAAAGGGCCATTTCTTCTTGAGCAGTCCAACTGGGGTCAAGAACAGGAAAATCTGAGGTCTAAGAAAGAAAAAGATTTGCCTAAGAACAGATATAGAAATGGAACCTAGAAACCTCAATTGTAATACTAATTTATGTCCTTCTCAAAACCTATTCTCTTTCAATAACTATTCTCATGGTGGTCTACTGCTCTTACTCCTATTTCCATAATCAAGGGTCTCCAATAAATATTACCACCCATAAGTGCCATGTAACTCATGCAGAAGTATATATGTATACATACACATCTATATATTTTAACTTAGTACAAAGGTAGATATTTTACTATGCTCCCATGTAGCTAAGAGGGGAATACACACGTATATATTTATTTTTTACTTAATTTTTAAAAATATTTTATTTATTTATTTTTAGAGAGGGGGAAGGATGGGAGAAAGGAGGAGAAGCATCGATGTGAGAAACATTGATTGGTCACCTCTCATTTGCGCCCTGCACCACGATTGGGACCAAAGCTACAACCCAGTCATGTGCCCTGACCGGGAATCAAACTGGAGACCTTTTGCTTTGCGGGCGAAGCGCAATCAACTGAGCAACACCATCTGAGGCTATTTATTTATTTTTTAAATGGAAGAATAAACCATACATTTAAAAGAAAAGGTTATCTATGGGGGAGGGAGGGAGAGAACAGGTAGAAAAGACAGGGATAAAAGCTAGACCTCTCTGAATATTCCTTGTTTTGCAGATTTGACTTTGAACCATATATACTGCATGTAATTATTAAATTTTAAAATCATAAGAATTAAAAGCAAAATGTAACAAAATAATTTTAAGGCATAATCACACGACTACCTTAGTTGACTTTAAAATATAATAATTTGACTGTATGTCTGTAGAATACACCTTAAAAGTAAAAGGGACTGCCAAAGTAACCCTTAAACTATTTTTAGTAGTCTCTGTATATTCTGAGATTATTGTATGTGGATGTGTTATGGGGTAAAGCAAGTAACTGTTGGCATCATTGGGCAGTGGGATTTTAGATCTATGAAGTTATGCAAAACTTTTTAGTCTTGTATTTGAACTGAAAGTTTTAGTATAAACTCATGATGTATTTTGCATGAAAAGAATAATTTCCTGACACCGAAAAGGTCTAAAAGAATGAGCAGCCCAGCAGCAATAAGCGCTTCTACTGCCTACTATGCAGTCTCTAGATACTATTTTCCACCAAAGGAACTAGGCCTCCTTGAAGAAAAAGCTGATTCTAGCTTTGGGTCAGGAAATGTACAAGATGAGACTGGAACATTTTGTCATACTGGAAAGCAAAGAGGCTCTCAAAGACTATTAAGTGTCACGTCAAAAGGATTCAGAGGGAGATCAAAGATGGAGGCATAGGTAGACACACTGTGCCTCCTCGTACAACCAAAAGAAGGACAACAACAAATTTTAAAACAAAAAACAACCAGAACTGACAGAAAATCGAACTGTATGGAAGTCCGACAACCAAGGAACTAAAGGAGAAACTTTCATCCACACAGGTAGGAGGGGCGAGACGGGCCGGAGAGGA